>JAOTQE010144379.1:0-11537 GCA_025631205.1 Nesometra sesokonis | reverse complement strand
GATAATTTGTATTGGTATCGATATATCGGCATCGATATATCGGTAGTGTTATCGGTGATAGTGTGACCGGGCCTTTAATTTTGTACTGCACTAGCGCTAGCGCTGTCATGTATGATCTATGTAACCTCTGACACGGTCGGTAAACAAACATACCAAATTTTTACTGCAATGGTAAATTGTAATCTTTACCTGTAAATTTGATGGCTAAAACCATACTTGGAAGAACACTGTTAAATATTATTGACTTTCAAATAAATTTAAGATAAAATTTAGACCATTACAAATACATCTTTTTTATCATGAAAAAATAAAAGTATGACAATCATAAAGCTATGATTAATTCTAAATTACATCCTTTAAAGGTCTTCATCCAAAAAATTATTATTCGTTATGTTTTAGTTAATCATAAAAAGTATATTCAGCCCTATTTGGGAATTTTTAGGATTATTTTTCCCCTTTAGTCTCATAAATTAAAAATATATAAAAATAAACACTAGATTTCATCCCTATTCTTTTACACACAAAATAGCAAAGTGGGTAATTTTTTATCAAATAAAAATGGCTACTTTATGCAATAAAAATATCAGAAATGAACAATTTGGTTTAAAACACACAAGAATAGTAGTTTTCTATATATTTTTAGAACGACCGTTGATTTTTCACAATTTATTTAAATATACCCCTCTTTCAGACAATTTGTATTTAAAAGAATAGGTATTCTATCTAGTAATTTGAACTATCCCCCCACTTAGCAATTTTCGTCTATTTCACCAACAATTATGATAGGTAAAATGAATCGTAAAAATTCAGAAACAGGCCTGAAAATACTTTTTTATGATAAACTAAAACATATAAGGAAGATAATTTTTTTGGTGAACCTGCCCTTTAAAATTCATTCTATTTTTTTTCAGCTCCTCCAAAGACAAAAACTAAAGCAAGCAGTAGTGGAACACCAGCAAGTTCAAGTGAAGTTACATTTATTTTATACACATATATTTATGTTTGGTTAACACTATGATCACCAGAGCATGAAATACGCCCTGCTTTATTGCATTATATATATATAAGCGATTGACAAGATGATACCAGATGAAATCCTGTTTATTTAGTTGAGGCGTGACATGGCAAAACCACCAAATAGTAGAAAAATTAAAAATTGAATTATTGTTAAAACCATATTACACCTTTCGCAAGCCTTAAAGTGAGGGGTCAATTATCAAAATCGGACATCTATAACGGAAGTTATTAGACAAAATATGCATAAATTTTCTTTGTATTTGTATATATTTCCAGTTGTTTATTTGCCTATTTCTCAATAACTTCCTGTGCGACAACTTGGTGGATTTGCCATGACTAGCCTCATTTATTTGTTTGTTAGGTCCACACGAAGCGGACCTTAGGCTTACTCATTTCTTGTTGATGTTGTTGCAACCGTAAATTTAAATGCATCCAGCATCGCCAGTTTTGAACAGACACGATTGAAATTTTGTACACATAAATTAGACCCCATTCCCAACAAACATTCATCACTGTTTTTTAATTTAAACCCCAGGGTGTCCCCTAGGCCTACAAAACAAATTACGCATTTCACCAGGGAGCAGTAAGAACTCTAAAATACGACTGGAGGTATCACGCGCTTAGTGGCCCGGTCATAATCCTTTAACACCGCCTTTCTAATGAAGCCACTGCGGGCAACATAATAATTATTGTTTTCTTTTTAATCTTATTTTGAAAATCTTATTCCTATCTAAGTTTAGAAAACATTAGTGTGTAAGTAGGAACATTCTAAATAGTTTTAGCTAATTTTCTCTTCCAAACTGCCTTGTCAAAACTACAAAAATATTTTTTAATTTAAATGTGACATATCCCACTAGTGATAATTAATAACCCGAAATTGCAATGGAAGCGCGGACCTGGTGAGTGGTCGCTCTTGTTTGTTTGTGTGTTTATTTTGTTCTTTTTTTTTCACCATTTGTTCGTTTGATAATTAGTTTATTATCATCGATTGATCACAATCACAGAATATAATTTACATACTGTTATACTTAATTATATGTGGCAGAGCCAAGCCAAAAGAAGCGTAAGTCAAAAATTGAAAATTTAGTTATCTATGGATTATGAAACTACACATTGTTATCTACACAAAGTTATGAACTATCAAAGTTCGAACATTTACAATGTAATTTTTGAGAAAACTACATTTGAAATGTATTTATCAGTATACTGTGACTAAGTAGGGTCATTTTAAGTTGCATTTTTTAATGCAGACCCAAATAAAAAATATGGTGATTTCTACGGTTTCCAGATATTTTTGTTTAAAGAACAACAAGTTTATATAATACCAACATTTACTTTAGTTTCATACTTTTGAAACATCTGGTTTAGTGTTAAGTTTGGTTTTCTGGTTGTTCTTTAGAAGAGTTTACTTTCAGTTACATATTGCTGCAGGGCTTAAACGGTTTCGGCATTTTTTTTAGACTCTTCCTTAGTGTTTTTTATTTATACAGTAATACTTAAGTAATGAACTTAATTTCATTTGTAGGTATAAAAGTTCAGTCAAAAGACTATGAAGGCAAACCAAAAGCAAGGTAATGTTAGCATTTATTTATTATTATATACTGAATTGATTTATCCTTGTTCACTGATTGGTTAAAAGCATGTCACGTGATCAAACATAATCCAACCACCAAAGGAATATTTATGGATCCGTAAATAGTAAAAGAATATTTACGGATTCTGTCCCAATTTCAACACCAGATGGTGCTATCTCATGTGACCCGGCGCTGGTACCGGTTGCGACTGCAACAAACAAGAACAAGAATGAATCAATCAATCAACAAGAATGAACATGTATGAATCCAGTATATAAAACAAATATATACTGAGTTACCCTGAAGCAAATAGTACTTTTGCAGTCACTGAGGGATACATAGTTTTAGCCAGAGCTTTTCATCCCGGTATATATTTGTGTATTAATACTGTGTTATATAGTATGAATCATTCTGTGGCCAGACTGTCAAATTTTCTTCGGCAAACAACTTTGATAAATCCATATATGGTAAGGTTATGTGCATGTATGGTCATGTTGTGATGTTATCATGACCATATATAGGTATATCAAAGTTATTTGTCAAAGAAAATTTGATAGTCTGGATTGATCTTAATTGGTTAAGTGGAAAGTTGCATTTAATGCTTTCTCGTACTTGAGTGGTTTTTTCTGGTTTTTTATCTTTTTTTCTGATAATACTTAGAATACAGTACTCCTCTGTCTAACATAAAATGTATTAAAAATATAAATGTTTACAATATTCAAAATCTAAGGAATTAAAACCCAAGTAAACCAAGTCTCATTATTAGGCTTAGGGAGTGGCACTGTTAGGTTGTGGGAAGAAACCCAGTGATCAGCCAGGATCGAACCATGGACCCATGATTGGAAGGCAAGCATGTCCAAGCTACAGCGCCAGTGATTGAGTGTTATACCAATATTAATTTCATGTTTTATGTCTTGTTATAGGTATGATTGGTACCAGAATACCAACAGTGTTTTTATCACAGTGTATGCTAAATGTCGGGTAAGGGTTATACTGCACCTACATTGGTTTAGATGTTTCCCATTCTTCCACTCTGAAATTTTATCTAATAATAATATTATAGCAAGAGTACAGGCTCACAAAGTCATCATGGTTGACTTCACACAAATTCCATTAAACTGGTTTAAACAATTGTCAACAGGGAAATGTGTATGGAGTAATGTGTAAAAACCACTTTCTCTTAAAATGACTTAACTTATTTTTTATGCCCTGGATCGAACATTGTCTGTCCGTCTCTGTGTCTGTCTGTTATCAACTTTAACCTTCGCCATAGTGATTGCATAGTCAGTGGTAGGGCTTTGATTAGCCTGTCTCACAGGCCTTAAGGTCAGGTTTATTCACTTTTATTGCTTGATTCCTTTTAAGGTGCTATTGACGTTCCATATTCACTTATTTTAGTTCAACCGTAAGGCCTGTTAAAACAGTTCATGCGTGACCATTCCCATGCATTTTAATCGTCCATCACGTCGCCTAGGCCTAGGAATTTACTTTTCTCCATGGGTAGGCCCAAGCCGCACATGAACACCTTCGCTAACGCCAAACTTTGATGAGAGAGTGATGCAATGGTATCACATGATTTTCGAATTAAATCAATCGTGACGATTTAAACTTGTATTTTGGGTGCGAATCGTCACGCTTGAATCGTTTTAACAGGCCTTATGGCTAAAGTAAAATGAGTGAGTATGGAACGTCAATAGCGCCTTAAACGGAATCAAGCAAAGGGAATAAATCCAACGCTAAGGCCTGGTAAACAGGCTAGGCTCTGATATTTGACAAGTCTAGTTTTCATGTGGCACATAAAAATTGGCTACTGTTGGGGGCATAGTGTTTCACAAACGCATCTTTTTAAAATATTATGACATCAAAAATGGTAAAATTAAGAAACACATTGACGTTTTTCAATTGTTGTAATCCTAAGATCACCGCTATTAAAATGTATTATTTATTTATTCAAAATAATAAATTTATCCGTTATCTGCTTGCATATGTGAGCTCTCACCACAAAATTAGTCTCATGGTAGGAAAATTCAAAATTAAGTTATTGGTATAATAGAGTATAATATACGCTGTAATCTACACTTTAAATGACATTCATTGGATAAGTAGATCCAAAGATATGAGCTTTTGAATTTATGTGAAAACAGTTTTGAGAAAATCACCTATAAAGCAATCAAATGATAAACAACTAAACTATAAATCTCAGAAAGTCTGCATGAAAGACACTTTCCTGAAGGGAAACTGTTCTAAATGTATGTTATAATGACATATTATGTACCATAGTATTCATAATTGATAATAACTAAATTTCTCAGAAATTGACTTAGCCCTATTTTGTTATCACCTACGATGCAACTCATTTTGTGGTGAGACCTCACATATAGCTTTATCCTTGAATAGAAAAAAGTTAAATGTATTAATTGAATTCTATTAAATTATCTCTTTGATAATACCTCATTACTAGCTGCTAATTTTAGGTTGTTTGAGTAATTGCTCCATTATTTTTTTTATTATTTTTACCATTGTTTAATTAATATTACCTGGTCATAGGTTCACCAGTATATTTCTTTATTGTCAATTTAAATATATACTTTTAGATGAAGAGCTTTAAAAATTATATAAGAAATGAATAGGAAAAAAATGTTGACATTATTCACAAATATAATTTTTACTTTAATGATATAATATATTTGACATTATATAGCTAATGATGTTTAATTAAAAATAAATGCAGTGGTTTTATACAAAAAATAAGTAAAAAAGAATATTTCAGTACAGTATCTTCAAATTCCATTTTCCATCTTTTGTTTTGTTGTTTTTAGACATTGTCAACAAACTGTATAATAATTGACCGGACAGGTAAAGACTTCTTAGCCAAAGTATACCTTGATGACTATGTATATTGCTTACATCTTGGTAAGTTTTATTATTTATATATTAACTTATAAACATATTGGAACAAGCCCATAAAAATGAAAGGCTACTAATGCAAAATTTAACAAATGAGACAAGGCATGGCAAAACCACCAAGTTGGTGCACAGGACGTTTCATGAGAAATTAGGAACAGGAAATATACTGTATTTTGTTCCATAATTTTGGTAATAGATGTCTGATAATAATAATAATAATGTTTGGTAATAGATGTCTGATATTGTTAATTGGCCACTCATTTTAAAGCTTACAACAAACATGGTTCCAATATTAACATCATTCTTAAATTTTGCGACAACTTGGTGGTTTTGCCATGACATGCCCCAAATATTTGAACAGAGCAGTAGAGAAAATCTGACCAAGAAGATTAAACAAGAAATATTTTATGCAAAAATGCTGCAGCCAAACTTGTTCCTATTTTTGGTTGTTTAAATTTGTTAAATCTGTAATTTGATGTATGAAAAGATCCTATTGATTTTTTCCGGAAACCACATTACCATCATTTGTAGATACGCATTGTTCAGGATATTGTCATATGATCAGAATTCCACTTCTCAATGGTGGTTACAGTCGGCAAAGAATGCTACCCGATCTCATCCAGTTCCGACTAACTGGTTCCAACATGGTGTTTACACATTTCTGTTCAGGTATAGATAATAGCAGCGAACTGTAGAATGACATGCTATAATATTTCTTTATTATATATATATTTCTTTTTATAGGACTTTTTCAACAAGTGACATCAGAATATCAAAGTAAGTAATTTTATTTTCAAAACAATCTATGGACTGTTTAAATACAGTTTAACCTCCCGTAAGCGGACACCCTTGGGTCTAGAAAAATTGTCTGCTTACGGGAGGTGTCCGTTAACAAGAGTTTCGGCTGATAGAGGGCCAAAGTTGTAAAACTATGTATATGTCCTTATTATGTCTCACATTTCACGGCCTTATCAATACAAAATGGCCTCTCAAATTTTTAGACACCACATTCTATATTTTATTAAATATGGTTTATTATTTTTAAGATTGGTTCAGTAATATGATTCTCAGCCATTACATTATAAGGACAATTTTATTCAGAAATTTGTATTCGTTGTACAAAAAAATCACCGAATTTTCCAGGATGTCCGCTTATGGGAGGTAATTTAACATACAAAAAATCTTAATTTTAAGAAAAAAAGTGTCCGTGTCTACTTAGGGGAGGTTTCCGCTTACCAAATGGACCGATTAGATAGAAAAAAATGGGTCTTTGAATTAGTGTCCCTTATGGGAGGTGTACGCTTAAGAGAGATGCACAGGGAGGTTCAACTGTAATGCAATTCATATACTCCTAAAATATCTTAAAATGTAGGGAGCATCAAAATCAATTCTATAAATACACGCAGTGGCGGCGCTACGGGGGCCACCCCGTCGGGGAAGAAATTAAGGTTTTGTCGGGGGCTTTGTAGGGTAAACCCAAGGGGCAGACGTGGCCCCAATACCAAAAATGGTTAAAAATCACGCAAAACACGGCAAATAAGTTTTTTTTTTTTTTTTGCTCATCAGACTGGAAACCGGGGACACGCCCACCTAAAAATTATACTTGCACAACTCGTCGGGGGACCCGTGCCCCCCTGTTGGGGGCATTGCCCTGCTGTCGGGGAAATTCTGGCGCCGCTACTGCATACACGTAATCATCTCAGTTTCAGTAGCTTTAAGCTAAAAATTCTCATTTATCAAATTATCGGTTAACAGATAAACCCACTATGTACCAATTTCGGCTTAGTAGAAGATTTAACTCATTTTTTTAGTGAGTGTCCGCTAACAAGAGTTTCGGCTGATAGAGGGCCAAAGTTGTAAAACTATGTATATGTCCTTATTATGTCTCACATTTCACGGCCTTATCAATACAAAATGGCCTCTCAAATTTTTAGACACCACATTCTATATTTTATTAAATATGGTTTATTATTTTTAAGATTGGTTCAGTAATATGATTCTCAGCCATTACATTATAAGGACAATTTTATTCAGAAATTTGTATTCGTTGTACAAAAAAATCACCGAATTTTCCAGGATGTCCGCTTATGGGAGGTAATTTAACATACAAAAAATCTTAATTTTAAGAAAAAAAGTGTCCGTGTCTACTTAGGGGAGGTTTCCGCTTACCAAATGGACCGATTAGATAGAAAAAAATGGGTCTTTGAATTAGTGTCCCTTATGGGAGGTGTACGCTTAAGAGAGATGCACAGGGAGGTTCAACTGTAATGCAATTCATATACTCCTAAAATATCTTAAAATGTAGGGAGCATCAAAATCAATTCTATAAATACACGCAGTGGCGGCGCTACGGGGGCCACCCCGTCGGGGAAGAAATTAAGGTTTTGTCGGGGGCTTTGTAGGGTAAACCCAAGGGGCAGACGTGGCCCCAATACCAAAAATGGTTAAAAATCACGCAAAACACGGCAAATAAGTTTTTTTTTTTTTTTTGCTCATCAGACTGGAAACCGGGGACACGCCCACCTAAAAATTATACTTGCACAACTCGTCGGGGGACCCGTGCCCCCCTGTTGGGGGCATTGCCCTGCTGTCGGGGAAATTCTGGCGCCGCTACTGCATACACGTAATCATCTCAGTTTCAGTAGCTTTAAGCTAAAAATTCTCATTTATCAAATTATCGGTTAACAGATAAACCCACTATGTACCAATTTCGGCTTAGTAGAAGATTTAACTCATTTTTTTAGTGAGTGTCCGATATATGCTGCTCATCGACACATATCACTCACTGATATCTGAGCCATTATTTTCAAGTAATCCAAATCTGACTACAATAGATTTATCTTTCTTAACTACTATATTATTTAAAGGCAATACTCACTTGAATGATAATAAAAAAAACTGAAATAGTATAAGAGTACATTCTAACTAAAAACCAATTCAAGCTCAATTTATGTTTTTATAAAATGGTATTTTTTGTGCACCTGAAAATACTCAATGTTAAAGGTCACTGTTCCCTAGTCTTTAAGGACTTTCTTTCTTATAAAGAGACCACTGTGTAAAAATTTGTGAATAAAGAAAAATAAATAAAAGAATGCATTGATTTTTCCACTGGGTACCAGGAATGTTTACCCATCATGAAGCTGAATTTTTCTTAGTTACAGTATGTATTTTCTATAAATTTTGTTAAGGCTCTTCTCATCAGGACGTTATTCTTAACTCTTTTTTTTCAAATAAATCCTAATTTCTGATGATAGATTGAGGTGACTATTAATTTATCTCTAGAATTACCTATTATAACTTTAAAAAGTTGATAGAAGATTTTACTTTGACAATTTTTTTTTCATTTTTACAAACTTTCAAGTATTTTCATTGCCGTTAAATTTGCACTTATTTTCCTTTTTGGCTAAAATTTGGTTATTAATACCTTGACATTTACCAGTTTGGTTACCAAGCAAGTTTTCTGTCAGTTTAAAAAAAAATCAGTACAAGAGAATCGCCAAAGCAGAAGCTGAAATCAACTTTTTTTAAATATAAAAGTTGACAGCCTATTTGTGCCCAAGTGGATCAGATTTTAGCAATGTTAAATAGAGCATGGATTTACAGCACATTCTAAATAAAATGAAAAGATTGTTTCAAAATAAAAAGACCATGCCCAGATTCTATTCATCTTTTATTTACCTAAGTGGGCCATAGATACTGGGGCTTAAGCCTGTCCCTCACCCTGTCATATTTGTTCATATGCCTAAAATTGTCAGTGCAACCTATGTAAAACTTTCAATGAGAGTTCCATATATTAAAATCCAGTCATCACATCACCAGCTATGGTTGGGCTGCAGGTCTTCTGAGCTCTCTAACTGGCTAACATCTCAACCACCCCACCCACAAAGAGTTTACAAGAGCATACACTTAAATAAAATAAATAATTTTACATTTATAATGTGCTTGTTAAAGTCACTACTGTAACTTGCCACCGGCGCTTTGGACATGATGTTCACGCATTCAGTGACATTCTCCTCCAGTAAGACTCATGTCATGTCCTGCTGCCAGAAACAGGCGCTAAAGTTTGCTATCCACGGCAGGGAATGTGTGGAGCAGTGCACCGGCGTAACCCCTCTACTCATCTCGAAAGATGCACTGGGTTCTTTTAAGTGCACACGACCATTGTATACACTGGACCTACGGTTTATAGTCTTTATCCAATTACAAATAGGAAAAATAAGAACAATGTTTTAAACTGAAGTAACCCCTATTAGAGGGACACACTTGGAACCAATTCAATGTCCCCTTAGATGTGGTCTCTTAATAGTTAATAGGTATTATAGCATTAAAAGATTTTTTATTGTGTTATTTGAAGGAAAAGGTCTCCTTAAGTGTCCCTTGAATATGAGTGTTCCAAATGAAGCCTTTACCAAACATTACAAGTAACTGGTTTAGTTCCAAGGACTACTATTGGTGGGCACTGTTTAAATGGTTTTTAAGACTTGCATTAAAATGTGTTCAAGTGATGCACGACAATATAGTATAGTAGTTGATCATCATGTTGTGTTTTTTTTATCATATCTTTCAAGGCTTTGTAAAGTCGGTGGTTCTTTGTCCTGGAGCTGATAATATTTTTTTATTGGGCTTGCAAACAAATAAAGGAATTGCAACAATTAAGTTTTAGCCTATAAATGCATTACCTATTCTAACACTTATTTAACTTTAACTTGTTACAACTCTGCCTTTATAATGAAAAAAAGATAAGGAAAAAGCACCAATTTAATTCAGATGATAATGTTTAATCATTTTTATTTTCAGTACAAGTATGGAAAGGATCAGTATATAGATTAGAAATTGTACTGCAGAAAGAAGAATTTGGAAAACAGTGGATAGGTCTTGGTTCAAAGTTAGAAGGTCATGGTTCCCTAATTGAAGCAAAGGAAAGAGGTATGTACAGGGAAAGTTACATTTTATGTTTTGTATTCCCTGGAATGCTACTTACGTATAAAGTGATCAATGACATTAGGGATATGAATCAAAAATTATTTTGACAAAGTAAATAATTGTGGGGAAAGATTATATTTATGTTCAAAAGATTACTTTGCTCTAAACATTCAAATAACAAAACAAATATGTTTCAAATTCATGAATTCAAGTCATTTAAATGCCATTTAAAAACAATCAAAAGGTCAGTGTTTCTCTCTAGGCTTACCATTATAAACACTGAAAAAAATAAACCAACGTATAGAGGGCTCACTAACAATTAACATGGCCTATGCAGTGAACGGAACGATTGACCTCAGAGCAACCTCTCATTATCTGCAAAAATGATGAAAAATTCAATGACTTTTCAATTGTTATTTTATTAAGTTTTTGTGTACATAGGTTACCTGTTTTTGGGACTTCAAAAAGTCTCTCTCTCTCTCTCTCTGTTGAAGTGTTGATTATGTGGCATAAGTCAAAATAGGAGGCATAAGTCAATATATTGAGAATTGACATATATGAGTTACGAAACTACACATTATTATCTTTATCATGCAAAAAAAAAAATCAGTTTCATAGGATGTTTCCTTGCAAAGTTATGAAAAAATTAAATTTCAAACATTTAAAATGTACATTTGAAAGTTACTTGTCAGTATACTGTGACTAAGCAGGCTGATTTTAAATTGCATTTTGTTTAATTTTTCTTCATCATTTATATATCAAAAATTGGCAATGTGGTATGAAAGTTGAAAGTTTAAACTGTATGTTTTTGTGATAAAAGAATATTGAAAAATTTGACAGTTCTACCTATTGTAGAAACAACATGTCAGGCGCGAATCCAGGTGGGAGGGGGCTTTGGGTGTGTCACGGAGGCACGTTCTCCTAGTCATCAACTAAAAAAATTAAAAGAGTATGAAATGTAAAGTAAATAAAATGTGTCCCCACATATTTTTGAGTTGGGATCCCCACTTTTCAAATGTATAGTCCAAAATGCTCTGTATGGTAAAACAAATATACAAATGCCCAAAGTTCATCATGCATTTGCTACAACCACTGTTAGATATAATGTTTCAAGCT
>JAOTQE010144368.1:0-11537 GCA_025631205.1 Nesometra sesokonis | reverse complement strand
ACTATATTTGTACATGTAAACCTGTTCTGGCACACGGGAACGAAACAGGAAAATGGGTCTGGCAGTCAACGTGTTAATATCTGTAAAATAATGATTGAAATAAGAATGTTATGCAACACAAACATAAACACCTCTTATCCCCTTTTAACGCAGTGTCACAGAAATCTACATACCCACCCCTCCGTGCATTATGGAAAGCCCCTAAGTCTAAATGAGACTTAAATAGTGAAGCTGTGTTTGATGGTGTCGGAGAAGAATAAAAGTCAAAAGCTCTGCATTGGAGGGCAAGCATTTTAACAACCAATCTTACAGGATTTTCTTTCTCATAAGTCTCAAGTTTGAAGTGCCTTCAACAAACTGCACAGAAGTCCAACAGTACTGGGAAATCCACTGTAGCATTCTACAGAGCATCACTATATAGAGAGCGTTCCTATATTGAAATAAAATGTAGATCTTGCAGAAGAGCATTCGGGACAGATTTGATGTAATATTCACCTGTCTCCTTATGAAGGTTCAGAACATACCTCAGCATAAACATAAAACCAAGGCATAGATCTACAAAGGCATTCCTCAAATTTCAACCACATATCCTTGCTCAAGGTCAAGAAATATTTCTTGGGCACTTCTATTGGGAATAATAATGGCATTTTCTACAAAGAATTTTCTAAGAAGACTCCACTGTGTGGCAAGGGATATTAATCAACAAACTCACAACCTTTATTGATGGCTGATAAGAATTTTTGCAAACTCTTATTAATTCTTTCTCAAATGAGTCCCAATGATTTAGTGCAAAGCTCTTCTCTTCTTAGATGGCTACTTGAACTGGTACAAAAAATGCTTTACCTTTTCTCCTTTCTTTAGGATGCTCTTTGTGGGTGATGCTGTAAGAGTTGGCAAAGCCCCGCTACTACTGCCAGATGTACGTCCTCCTGGCCGCCGCTGTATCTTGCCAGATACCTTCCCTTTCTTCAGATTCTCTAGTGTTTTCTTCAAGTGGTTCTATGTTAATCAAAAACATTAATTGAAAACAACAGTAACATATTACTCAGCCTAGAGTGGATTGGTTTCTTTCGAAAATACAGTTAAATAACACTTTCTTTATTAATGGTAAAGAGAGATCAAGAGGCTAAAACTAATTTCTTTAATAGTTACTACATAAACTGTTTTTTCAATGAAGGACAAGGGTACAAGTGGATTCATATTCAATACTAAACGTGGAAGGATGAAATGTTAGGAGCAGGTCATTATTTTTCATGCTGCTATTTTACTCTCTCAGTTCAACCAAGCACTCATTTATATAAAAGTGACTTGAGAGTGTCATCACTTGGAGTTGATCATCATTGCAGTAGGCAAGGGTTCTAACCATTCTGCCATTAAGCTAAGTTCACATTGTACTTTTGCCAGATCAGACATCAGTATTAGTTCTTCCATCCCATCAAATCAAATTCTAGGTTTCTCGATTAAGAACAAATTATGCCAGTTTATAAGAGTTGATAAGAGAGGAAATTATATAATGGGTAGCCAAAAATGGCAAATCAACTATTAATCAGGTTGAGGATATAAATTCTGCTTGGTCATACTAGTGATTACCAATGTATGTTAAATTGTAAATCAAAACACCTATGCATAATTTCTGATAGAATGGAGATGAAGCCACTGATCTGGATGTATAATCTAGCCATAGTTTGAAGTAAACCCAGCTACCATGACAAACTAAACAATATAAATAGGCATGCTACCTTGAACAAAGTAGTCCATTTCACAAGCCACATTTTGCACATCACTGCCAACTCCTTTTTTCGGTTTTCATCCTCTATGTTCCAGACGTCCCAACTATCAAGTTCTCGGAAAAAATAGTTATGTGTGTTTTGTAAGCCAATCAGGATCAACATATCATGAACAAGTTCTCTGCAAAAGATACATACATTTTAATTGATTGTTATGTAATGAAATGAAAACATTTTGAAAAAAAACACCAAGAGAAGTTATATCCATGTATGCATTTCATTCATCCGTTGGTTAGTTTTTCATAATAAGTAAATAGTGTGCATTGCCTTCTGCTGAAACGACAGGCTTTATGGGGTTCCTGTTTCATCCAGAACTCGCTGTTTAGGAAGCCAAATTCTGGAATTCACTTTATTTGAAATCCACTCCAAATCAAATCTCATTTTCACTCATTTTAAAAAATTGCTTCAATATTTTTTTAATGAATCATTAAACAATATTGAAACGTGTTTTTTGGATTTTATATATTTGAATTATTCGATTTTGTATTTTGAAGTATTATAAATAAAAAAGTACAATACAATACCTGACTTCTCTGTCCCCATCCAAAAATTGTACCATTGCTTCAACAATGAAGTCTTGTTCATAGATGGACATGGCAGTTAACAACTTGAGAGCATTTACAATAAACAGCTAGTGAGATAATAAATATATATTTATACTTTATTATTTTTTAATTTAATGGTAATACTTAAACTTGGTTCCATAAAGTATTTTAAAATCAAATAAAAAATCAAATCAAATCAAACTTTATTCATTCTATTTTACATCATATAAAATAGACAAATCATTTTCCCTGAAAAAAACTGATAATGCAAAATATTTTGTGCCTGGTAAAGTTACTATCATATCTTGCCACTGGTGATTAAGAGTAGACATGATGTTTAGCAGGTGGGAGTGGGTCTTGAACTTGTGCAGTCACTTTTCATACTGTTCATAGTTCCCCTGCCTTAACCGCTCCATCAATTCGCTAATACCTAGCAATTACTTTTTGGTCAGTTGCCATAGTTGAGTTTGTAGTTGCATCATAGTTGTCAATACAGTAATGTAATAACAATAAAGCCATTGCTTTAGGAAAGGTAATAGTAGCTTTGTAGTTAACATGCTTGCCTTCCAATCACAAGCCCAGGTTTGAACATGCTTACACATCTGAGTTCTTTCCGGCTATCTAAATGATAGTGCGTACTCCTTAGGTTGGTTAAAAAATGACGTAGCTCTCATGAGACAAAATACTTACAGTACAAGGAATTGACAAAGAACACAAAAACTGACAAGCATGACCCTCAAACTCCTAGATCACCTTATAAAAGCTGCATCAACTGCTCCCACATAATACAATAATAGTACAAACATGATATCACATACTACCAGTGCCACAAGCACCTTGTGGTATGCCTGCCACAATGAGATTACCATTCGCTAGGCATCTGTTGTTAGCATATTGATGTGCCACATCAAAAATGAACCTGACATGCAACAGGTAGATGAATGTGTATGCCTACTAGTTTTGTCAAGCCTAGAGAAGCCCAGATATAGAATGATAGCAGGCTATCCAAGGCCTACCTAGTAGGTGAATACTGGACCATAAACACAGAGTATGCATTGTATAAAACAACAAATCCTATAGGTTTTTCACAAGATGTTACCTATTTAATTTGGTGAAAGATGAGATGTTCTATTCAACTTATCACAACCTCATTGAATATAGAGCATCCTATATTCCACCTCATTAAATATTCAATACTATCATAATCAAAACTATTATTTATATAGTGCCACATCTCAAGCACAGTGAAAATGTTAATAATCATACTGATAGCCATGTCAACAAACACCTCAATGTGTACACTTACTTTTTGTTCTTCTTCAGAGCATGATGGTCCATTGCCCTTGTTTAATGTACTTATCATAGTATCATACACAGCCCTTGAGTTTGATAGCTGCTCTTGCTGATTCAGGCTTATAATAGCTTCTGTAATTGGATTCTTCATCCCATAGTCAGCAATTTTAACCAAATTCAAAAGCATTGTTACAAAATTCACAATAGTCCATGGTTTAGGAAAAGACTAAGAAAAATACAAAATGCATTTAATTATTTCATTAAATTGATTTTATAAGAATTGTTAACTATGTAAGTAATATGTATTGGTTATAAAGCATATGGTGATGATGATGATGATGAGAGGATAATGATGACCATGACCATACTAATGACAGTATTACCCAGGCACAGATTTCTAAAAAATGGGTCTAGTATTCAGGGATATTCACAATAGTCCATGGTTTAGGAAAAGACTAAAGAAAAATACAAAATAATGTAAAATGCATTTAATAATTCCACAGAAATGATTTTTTTAAATTGTTCAACTTTGTAAGAAATATTTATTGGTTATAAAGTAATTGATGATGATGATGATGATGATGATGATGATAAACTGTATAATTACTTACATTAACATTAGCATCAGGGAAGTATTGCTCAAACCAACCAGAACCTTTGAATTGGGTAATAAAACCAGGTAACGGTGTTGGCGGTCTAGGTGGCGATGGTGTCGGTAACGGTGGAGGTGAAGGGGTCTTTGGTTTTGGTGGTACCAGCTTCTCAATTTTCTTCAAAGGTTTAAGATCTCTTTGCTTAGGTTTTGGGCTCTCAACAACAGGCTGAGGGCTTGGAGCTGGTGGTGGGGTGGGTGGAGGGGTATAATCTAGTGGTTCATCTTCAATATCTTTTGGTGTTGTGCTCTTAGTAATGTCAAAATCAAACTGATCCAGAAAACTGGAACGTGTTGTTGCTTTTTCGACTTCCTCAACCTCTGGAGTTGGTACCCGGTCTGTTGTTGCCTAGCAATAAAAAATATTATATAAGCAAATATAAGGTTTTATGGCCCTGAATATTTAAAATACTCACTTTACATCTCATGATACATCTTGCACTTGGTACTAATAAACACATACTGTTTATCTACAGTACATAAATATTAAATGAGGCTTAAAAGTTGTTGTGTTGCCCATATTTTGGAGAATTAGGGTCAGTCAGCAATCTTTGCTGTTGTTTTTGTGGTATTATTATTGGACCTCAGTTACCCTATTTCTATTAATTTGATTCTTTTTAATTCTCATACAACTTTTGGGATAACTTTTATGAAATTTTTGTTGGAGGATTATTAAAATTTTCAAGAATTTTTCAGTTGATCTGGCTTGGGCAACGCAGGATATTTTTTCAATTTTGGGCTTAATACAACATGGTTTTACTGAAAAAGCCTGTAAAAAATATATGGAATGTTAAGAACGAAAAATATATTGTTATGAACAGGAAGCAGAAATTCACTGTTTCCATTTATATAGCAGGAGAATCTGTGGAGATTTGTAATTTCAATAAAAGCAGAAACAGGAAAACACAAACACCTAATAAAAATCTGATCATCTAGTTGGGATATAATAAGTGGCAGTCAACCATTTAATTCTAGTTTAACATAGCAGCGAAAGCAGATTTCAAGACATCCATTCAGTGAAGGCATCCACTTGGTTGTACCAAAGGGATGTCACATGGTATTGTTATCACTAGCCTGTCTCACAGGCCTTACGATCTGGTTTATTCACTTTTATTGCTTGATTCCGTTTAAGGTGCTATTGACATCCCATACTCACTTATTTTAGTTTAGCCGTCGTAGCCTGTTAAAACGATTCAAGCGTGACGATTCACAAAAAAAGAAATGACGTATTTTCTCCCTCCGTATTTGGCATGTGGCCGTTTCGAAATGTTTACCTACCTACGGTCGACCAACCAAAATGCTTCCTTTTCGAGTGAACGATCTATTTGAGAGACTACCAAACAACAAATTATACCTGAAAATTATTCTCACGAAAGTAATTTTGTCATATTCTAATAAAAGAAAAATTATTTATTATTTCTCGTGCAGTTGCAATCGTCCATCACGTTGTCTAGGCGTAGGAATTCTTTTCTCTATGGGTAGGTCCAAATCCATCCGCGCACGAAGGCCTTCGGTAGTAACGCTAAACTTTGGTAGAGAGAGTGATGCAATGGTATCATGTGATTTTCGAATTCAATCAAGCGTGACGAATAACAATAAGATTAGATGATTTATTATTTGATGTTATTACCTCTACAGTAATGACTGGCTGGGGTAAGCTCTGATAATGCAGCAATTGAAAAGCAAGCAAAAAGTTAAAATATGTTATAATAAAATGATTCTAACATACAGTAGGTTAATGTATATGAGTAAGTCAAAGCACAAAAAACATGAAAATAAATCAATATACAGTAAAAATTCTATTTTACGAAATACGATTTTGCAAATAATCTGATAAATATCATATGATCGATGAACACATAAAACGTTTAAATAATTGATTTCTGGCATTAAAATAAATAATTTTTAGTAGTAGCAAATAGCTGAGTGAGCATAGTCAGTAACCTATTTATTTTCACACAACTGAGGCATACATTGCATCGACCAACATTTAGACTAATTAAGCAAAGACTGTAAACAATAGTGTAATCTGTGCTCACACTGCAAAAATGTAAAAATTAGTTGTGCGATCTATATAGTTTATGAAATTTCCAATGTACTAATAATACCCTTTGGTCTTGTGGGGTACATAAATTAGACTCTTTACTGTAATGGTAAGGATTAAAGATGATGATAATGGTGATAAAGACGACGATAGTAGAGATGATGGTGATAGTGGTAGTGATGATGAAGATGACGAAACGGCAATTATACCACATTATAGTAAGAAAAACAGCAATGAAGGTTAATGCAATGGTCAGTGTGAACAATATATAACAAAATAATGAAAATTGCTGAATTTTATGAAATGCTGTTTTGTTTTTGATCCTGTGCAAAATTCATTGTTCAATTCATTCATTCAGTTTATTGTTTAATCTGTACATTCATGTCAGACAAGAAAAATTAACTTATGGTACCTCTTTTCTAGTACTATGCATATTTTCCAAGGTAATATTTTAAAGTTTTTTTTTACTTTTTATATTATTTTTCTATCTATCGATGTGTTTTATAATGTGTGTGCTTATGTTATTAATTGTGAGATTTAAATCTGAACTTAAAATGTTATTTCAAATCAGTACTCTACCATTCAAGTCTCTGTCTAAATGTTTGTAATAGATTGCTCCAATTAGTATAATTATGTAATTAAAATAATATACTGTAGTTATTTAAAATATTAAGTTAAGACATGTCAATTTTATGTTAGTTTTTATCTAAAATGATATCAGTAGCTTGAATAGTTATTTAGATTGTAATAGTCATTTAATTTGTTTAGTTAATTATTATAATATCCATGGAAATGTTAGAAAAATTAAAGAATAACAAATTAAATAAGATACTGTCCTTAATACTACTATGAAATTATACAGTAATTTTTAACAAGAATGTATTATAAAGTAAAAATAAGTGCTATAGAAAATATACCTCTTCCTCTTCATCCCATACAAACACACGCTGCTAAAAAGCAAAAATGAATAATTCATCAGATAATTATTAATATGTAAATTTAAAAGTGTATTGTTATTAAATGGATATAAATTTTAAATATAAATGTATGATACCAGTTATCAAGGAAAGAGTTAGTATATGAAATGTTAGTATATGTATGTTTAATTTAATGGTGATTAATATTATGCAATACAAGATAGAATGATTTTTATGGATGGGTGGCATGGATGCCTATTTCAAACAGCAAGAAAGTCTGAAGACTTGTTTTCAAGGGATTTATTCTGGAATAATTGGCAAATTAGGCCATGAGCCCTCCATAAAATAAAAGTATGTTATACCGATATATTTAATGGGATTAGTGTCATGTTTTACACCATCTTAAACCATTCACTGTCTTCGTTGGTCAGTAGGCTATTTGTTGTACAAGTATCCTTGGATTTGCTCCATGTCACACAAGACCAACTGCACAACACAGAGTTTACAAACCAGGATGGGAACACCATGGTTGACGACATTAAGATAAACCACCGCCCATTTTTACACTGCATACTCCCATCCTGTTTTTAGGACAACAGCAAAGTTGAGTATTCCTTGTCTACTGTTGTAAACATCAACAAAGTATGTATTCATTTTAAAAAAGGTGTAATTTTTAAAAATATTATACATCATTGTAACATTTTATAACAATGAAGCATTCAGAATGGTAAAATAATGTGTTTTAATCAAAGTAAAATACAGGGCTAATCCGGTGTGATGCGTACGCCTAATTATGTTTTCACGCTCCATTGAACACAAAGACTGTCCTCTCGCTATCTCGTCCTACAGCGTAAACTCCTTATTGTCTCATCCAAAACCAAAATTTTTTTCGAGGTAAAAAGTTTTTTAAAAATTTGAAATTTCTTACCCAACGGGCTATTCTGTTAGCTCTAAATTTAGCTTTCCTAATGATTATTAGTATATGACAATATGTCACAATGAAAATGAAAAATAAATATAGTACATGTAGCTCAGAAATAATTTTAAAAAATAGGATTCTTCGCTATTTTTGATGAAAACAAACTCAAATGTTATTAATTTTGATAAAACATAAATTATGGACAAGAATGGGAAAGACTGATAAAATGTATGGATCATCTTTAGGAAGCAAATGGATTTTTAGGAAGCATTGATTTTTTAAATATGTTGGAAAAATTGAATTGTTGGCATCATTGGAGGTGATACACACTGTTGACGATATTTTACCAGATCTTCGGGAGAAGGCGTTTTAATCTTTTTTGTTTTTGGTGTAATGGTTTCCTGATATGGAACAGGTTGTTGGGCTGGTCCAATGACAACAGGTTTTGCTTTCTTTGTTTGTTTTCTGATTTTCTGAGAAACAATTTTATAAATTTATAACAAAATTGAACAAACTAAACTATGTAAAAGAAAAAAAACTGTTACATATTTCAGTATTATAAGTAATAATGTTGAAACAAAAATAACTTAATGAATAAAAGCATGGTTGGGGAATTAATACTATATTACATGATGAACTAAATTATTAGTAAATACTAATAGTTACATGCATATGTAAAAAATTTAAGTTAATTTTCAACAATTTATACTTAATTTAAATGAAATAAATAGAAATTTCAAAAAAATTATCAGCAGAAGAACCCCACAAGATATGCAACATTCAAGAAATACAAAGATATACGATACAAATAAATAAGACAACTGGAAAACAACATCAAAAACAGAATCAACATTATGAACAATACATGGAAAAGGCTTTAACAAAATTAAAAGTAGACATGGCTATAATAAACAGTAAAATGAACAAAATTATTATGTGAATTTTACACATAGACAATTCCTAAATCTGAATTAGAAATTTAAAGCATTGCTGGCAGCATTAGACTTTGAATAATAATCTCGTTAATGAATGAAAAAAATAGAGAAAATACTAGCTAAAATCAAAAATTCACTTTTCTGTTACTAAAACAAACTAATTTTTAATTTTTAGCTTTAAAATAATTTGACTCAACCTCACCCTAAAATTTAAATCAGGGGAGGTAAAACACAGTATTTTCCTTTTTTTCTTATTTCAACCAGATTCTAGTCTAATGTAAACATTTAACCATCCATTAAGTCTATGATTAATGTACCATTAAAATGCCACCACCACCACCCACAAAGGCTACAATATAGGCTAAAATGCTCTGTGGAAATATATGTTTAAATATGTCTATGTGTTTAAATACCGTACTGACTGTTGTCAACCCCACCCACCTTAAAACTGGCATCAATTTTAGGAGTGAGCTTATACTAATACTGCACAAAAAGCTACACCAAAGAATTTAAGTGACCCTTTTTTGAGCTTCTAAAATACATAACAAATCAAATCTTATAGTGTGACATATTTAATCATCTGGGGTTCTATATTATAAGGCTGTGTTTCCGCAGAAAAAAATTATCCCATAAATTATCGCGATCAAAATTATCTGATAAAATTCCTGCAGAAATGGGTATTTAACCTATTCTGACGTAATAAAATTACTCGATAATTGTCTGATTCTATTCCGATAATTATCCAATAATTGACCAAAATGCGATAATTTTTTACTTTTGACATAGGGTCAACCTTGATCTTATATTTTCTTGATTTCACCGTGGTGCTATCAGGGTGCCATGCAAGGAAAAGTGAAATCACCGTGGACCGAGTTTGTGCAGTTTTTTAAACTTCCAAACATTTTGAGGCTCAGGTTAGTGGAGAATCTCAATACAAGGACTTATAAGTTAATACAATCATTTTTAATTGACTTTTTTAAGTCTCCCGTAAAAATCTGAATACTTCCCAGGATTGGGGTTATAGCAGGGTCAGTATGGTAGTGGTTTAGTAATCCTGAAATATTTTATAACAATTTAATAAAAATAATTAAACATGATCCCTGAATGAAAACATATAATTCTACACTAAACAAATCTTTGTCCAGAGTACAACATTATAGTGAATAAAAAAACTAAAAGGTCTATGATTAAAGTGAATGAGTGTATATTTATATAGCACAGTATACAGAAGTATACATTCTTGGGTGCTGTGGCCCAGATTTTACACAATCAAATAAATTTAAAACTATGGGGCAGTACATTATGTTGTGTGTGGACCAGAATATTGGGTTAACACTTTACTCATCTTCAGAGATGTACAGGGTTTTTAAATTTTATACATGAAGCATTTATGCACAATTGGCCTGGCTTTTGATCCTTTTGTTTTATATTTGAGAAGACTTGTTACACCAACAGAACAGGGTGTGAGCTATATAGATATTTATGGCTAGATGGTGAACTTCCACAGAATACACAGCTCAAAGTGCAGTTCCGTGTAAGTGCCTATTATTCCGGATTAACCAATCAAATCGTGTTCCTTTCCAACGCTGTTGCTACGTTGAAATTGCGCACGCGCAATCTTTCATAGAAGTTTCTAATTTTTCAATAAATGAAAGTAAATTTAATCGAAAACCAGGGAGTTCGAAAACTAAAGACATCGACAAAATAAAATATTTGTGACATATGTAAATAATTATTATAAATTATTATAAAGAATGTTAACAAATATAATAATTAAACAGTAAAACAGTTATTATTTAACTTGCATGTTTTTGACGTAGCCTGACGAAATCAAAATAGCAGGTGCCTACATGGGACTGCCATTTTACAGTGTTAAGATGACCATCTAGCCGTAAATAATACATCTATGTGTGAACAGGCCTTCCTGTGATGATCAGTTCCACAGTTCCTATGACATAAATGCTTTGTCATATGACTGCACTGACATGTTACATATACTATTTGTGTATCCTCACAATAACAAAGATGATCATGATAATTTATAGATTTAACGTTTTGCACTATTCTGAACAAAGATTTGTTTTCATGCAAATAATTTAAAAAATTCATGCAACTGTAACTTATGAATGTATGAATATACCTCGGCACTTTCAAGTCTTGTCTGCAAATAGAAAGTTAAAAACCAAAGAAATAAGAAAATGTCATTGTTATTTGTAATGATTTATAGGACAGTGAAGCTCCATAAAAAAATCATTAGTTTATCACCCACATGCACATCACTTTTAGGGAAGGTTGCGTTTTTATTGTAAATTTGTCTGCTTTGATAGGATAATAAAATAGGGATAGGTTACAAAAGTTTGTCAACAGATTTGGGAGGATTATCGGTTTGGAACTTCCGTCTGTTCACTCCGTCTACGAGGAGCGACTAGTCAATAAATTTGATAA
>JAOTQE010144357.1:0-11538 GCA_025631205.1 Nesometra sesokonis | reverse complement strand
ACCTTGCTTAGTCAATGAATACGGATAAACAATCTTCAAATGCAGTTTTCTCAAAACTTACATTTTGAATGTTCGAATTTTGATTGTTCATAACTTCGCAAGGAAACATCGTATGAAACTGATTTTTTTGTATGCTAAAGATAATAATGTGTAGTTTTATAATCCATAAAAACCTCAATTTTCATTTTTCCGACTTATTTCTCATTTGGCTTGGCTCTGCCACATATTTTAAACTTTGGTTTCAGCATGGATTTCTATTTCCATGGTCTTAGCCAGCATGAGGCAGACGAGACTGTCGCCTGGTCTGAAATTTTCACTGACACAAAATCCTGCCCCTCACACCCACCCCCTGACCGGGGACCACGCGCTCCAAGCCACCGCCTCGCCTCGTCTGTTTTTCAACTCTGGCTCCGGCCCTGATTTCATTATTTCATGATCCATGATGTCCAGATTATGAGCTTCGTGGAATTAATACAGAGTTTTCATATCATTTAATTAGGCTTATATTGTTTTTTTTTAATAATTAGGTTGACAGCCGTATTTTTCTTTAACAGATTTATTTTAATTCGTTTCATGGGGTAATTAAGTAAGTTTTTGATTTGTTAAAAATATTTTTGTTTCACACCGTGCGTTATCCCATAATAGATTGAAACACATGCGAACGAGCCAAAGACATTCGTCACTATTTTTGGCAGAATTATCGTTAGTCGAGGCTATTTTTTATTATAGATTCTTCTTTTAATTTGAAGGATGTTTTTGATTAGTTACAAATTTTAAACTTTGATTTCAGTGTTTTCCTTCACCGTGCTTCTTAAAACACGTACGATCGAGACAAAGACATTTGTCACAACTTTACCTTTAATTAATAGTCTGTTGGTATTTCATGCGATTCATTCAAACACCATTAATCTAAAGAAAAGAAACTTACTAAGCCCGGGTTAGGAGTCATTCTACACGCCAATGAGCTAGGAAGTATCAACGACGCTCTCCTGAATAAACTTAAATAGCGATTTTATGCTCTATAAGTTTGATTGTATGACATGAAAAGTGACGACTACGAGGTTGTGTTTGATCACACCGCCATCGTTAAAGGGACACTTACAGTTTGATCAATATTACAGACGGTGCTTCACAGGTTGTTCATTGTTTTATTATTTATAACCTCAAATTAAGTATCAATTGCAGTAAATTAGTTCTCTTATAACTTTCACTTTAGTTTTCATCTTGGGAATCTAACAAAACATCCCTGTCGAAGGAGAGTGCCCAGGGTTTTTAGCCATACAAGTGAATCATAAAAAGGTTACAGTGTCTCCGGTTTAATGCAGTCGCATTTTGGTTTCGTCTGGAGGGTTAAAATGCAATAGCGAACCGTCTTTCGGATAAAACGTTAAGCCGTTCGTCTCGTGAGCAACATGGTTCATGTGCACGTTAAAAACAGTAGTGCAGTTTTCGGAAAAGAGTAGGAATTATCTCCCAGTGTACGTATTAATTACCAACAGTAAACACCACTGGAAAGAAGTTCGATTTAGACTTTTGTTTTCTGGTTATTCTTGAAGTCTCGCAGAACCACCTACATTTGAACCTCGCTGTGCGGACACCTCCCATAACGGACACCAGTTCAAAGACCCGTTAGTTCTTCCTATCTAATCAGTGCATTTGGTACCTCTCGTAAGCGGACACGGACACTTTTTTGTCTTAAAATTTAGATTTTATGCATGTTAATTTACCTCCCGTAAGCGGACACCCTGGAAAGTTGAGTGATTTTTTGGGTAACGAATACAAATTTCTGTACAAAATCGTCCTTATACTGTAATGGCTGATAATCATATTACTGAACCAATCTTAAAAATGATAAACAATATTTAATAAAATATAGAATGCGGTGTCTAGAAATTTGAGAGGCCATTTGAGTTGTGAAATGTGAGATATAAAGACGTATACATGATTTTACAACTTTGGCCCTGAAATTCTCGTAAGCAGACACCTCCCGTAAAGCGGACACTTTTCACGGAATCGAAGGTGTCCGCTTACGAGAGGTTCAACTGTGAATAAAATAAAATACATTAAACTAATTTTATACAAAGGAATGTTCCCGTATTTATAGTTTCAAGAATCAATCAATTAAATAAGCAACCGACGAAGTAACAAATTATGACTGGCAAATTAGGCATACTGATAAACTACCGGCTATTTAAATATTACTAAATATTAAAAGTAAGGGAAATTAACCGCCTAACTACTTTCGAGAAATTGGCGAACACCATGTGGACGATACCGTAAAAAAACTGAAGATAGGATAGATCAGATATACGAAAAGAGAATTATCAAAAAATACCAAAAACAAGGAATGGATGATGTTCGACAACCGCAAAGGAGGAATGAGGAAATACCAGAAGCGAGTTGCAGAGAACCGGGAATATCTAGAGGGTATTATAGGCATAAACAACTTTACATGTAATGTTTATGGTATTTGATGTTTTTAAATGTTTATATTCTCATGTTTATAATAATACATTTGTAAAAATGCTTACAGTCAGAATTTTTTTGTAAATTACGGTATATATTATTTTTACGAAGACAAACTTAAGGTTATTTTAGGATTATTAGTGTATCCATGCAAAACACGTTAAATGATATTCTTACCTGATATGTTGATTCCTAATACATTTGATACTTGATTGCATGACACTTTATTTATGAGGAATGATCTTCAGTCCTCCTTTTAAAATGTACCACAGATTGTTCAGTCCGTGCCGCACAACTTTCATACGATCGATAGCTATGTTTCCAAAAAAGTGCTCTACCAACGTCGCTTGAGAATCTAACTTTGTGAATTTTCTCATTATTTTAGTGATATCTACGTCTACGTTTGGTGTAAGTTAAGTAGTCTTGTAGTTATGTAGTTTTTGATTTATATAGCGCCTTATACTTTATAGTCTCAAGGCGCTGTGGACTAGATGTTACGCATTTATATGTCTTTCTACTCCTCTAAGGGGGGTCACGTCATGTCATGCAGCAAGTACTGACTTGCACTTGCGCCCATTCATCTGCCACAACAGGGGTATTGTATGAACAGTACATCGGGGTAACCCCTACTCGTCTCGAAAGTTGTACTGGGTTCTTTATAGTGCACACGAGCCGTAGGTGTACACTGAGCCTACGAGAAGACTTGTTCCACCACCGGAACCATGGTACGAGCGGGCCTCGATCCCATGCTGTTGTTATTGCTATGGTTCACGGTTCCCCTTCCTTAATCGTTCGGCCATACGCTCGGTAATCGAATTATGAGAAACGACAGGCTGCTTGTAATAACTGCTCTACTAAAAGTTTTAATTCATTATTTCTCCTTTTCAGTGTGCGAATTTAATATAATAAAACCAATTGAACAGAGACAATATAATTCTGCATATTTTCTAATAATGGTAATATTGTATCTTGTTTTAAGGTTAGATTTTATTAAATTGAGGCAAGGCATGGCAAAACCACCCAGTTGTCAGAAATTTGAAAAATAGAGTTAATACAAAAACTGTTTTACACATTTTATAAGCTATAAAGTGAGGGGTCAATTATTAAAATCGGACAACTATAACTAAAGGTATTGAACAAAATAATCCAAAATCTCCTTTGTATTTCTTTTATATTTCCTGTTGTTTATTTGCTTATTTCTCAATAACTTCCTGTGCGATAACTTGGTGGTTTTTCCATGCCTTGCCTCAATTATTTAATATTATGACGTTTTCACATAATGATTAAACCTATGTTGATATGTTGATAAATTATGTAGACATATTTCTATACGGCAGTAACTTTATAGGCCTAAGGTTTTAGGGTCAACTTGGCTAAAATTGACATTTTGGTTCTTTCCAGAAAGTATTATCGCAAACAGCTTATAGTCTCATCAGCAAATTGTATTCCGAAAAAAAAATATTAAGCTTAATACATGTGTTGTATTGTTCTGTATTTTTTTTTTCGTGGAAATAAAATGGATATTGAACATTGAACATATTTTTTACGGGTATGTATAATACTGCCCTCAACAATCTACTAATTTGCATGGAAAAAGTTTTGAAACTACTGAGGGCACTGTTGCAAGTTGTGGATGGTTACCTAGATCTACTGCTCTGCTGTGGTGCGTCTCAATTCAAGTCCAAGTAAGGTCTATAATATATAGGTTGTACTTGATCTATATTTAAAGTGGTTTATAACGACAAAATCTTAATTATAATTTTCATTTTAATAACAGTCTATCCAGAACGTTTGGTAATTGCTCAGATAAAGTTAAGTGTTTTTTTTTATTTAAGATTTTTTGCATGAACATGTAATGCTGTACCATTTGATGTAATTATACTCAAGCCACCATAAAGTCTTCACAAATTTGTTACAAAAATGTTGTACGATTGCTGCTTCATAAGCCTAGACACTCTAGTGCAAGCATGATGTTTGTAGAAAATAGTTTTCCGGCTTTTTATGAATTTATTAGATCTACTATTTGTAGCTTAATAAAAAAAATAACTGGCTGTAGCAACTCTGTTATAAGCAACACCAGGCAATACGCTCTACCATTTTCATTCCTAAACTGAAAGTGGTTTGAGCTTACCCACTATTAAAGCCTATATTTATTTTGTGCTTCTTGTCTACAAGCCTGGCCGTACCTAGATATGTTCTGCAGTAAGAATTTTTCTAATACTACACAGTATTTTTGTCCATTTTTTTTCAATTATACGAATTCAATGTGTACGCATTTATATGGAATATTTTTTTTAATAAAATACTGGATGAATAAAGTGTTTAAGGGGCAACTATAAAGTAACAACTCCATTTCAAGATCATAAATTACGTTTAAAAAAGAAAACAACTTTAAAATGCATTATAGATTTATTATAGAAAGACAAAATACAATGAAATATTATTACTAATTTAAATGTATAGGCCTACTAAATACTGTGGCATGACCCACTTTAAAACAAGTAAAATTGACAATCCATATCACAAAGTTCAAATAGCTGACGTATGAAGGTAAATTTCACAATTTTAATCTTCAAATACTAAGCTACTACAATACCAACGTATGAAAACCATTCAAATATAATTTTATTGCTATTGCGAACGAACATTATTGAAGCTTTAGTGGAAATATAAATGAGCGCATCTGATGACCCCCTCTGTGGTTTCTAAACTTTCGAATCATTCCTGAGGGCGGTATATGAAGGAATCAAGTACTGTACTTTGAACGCCCGGATTACTCTCTGTAATTGATTTCGAATGGAAGACGTAGTTTCGTGTTACGAAAACATGCAACTTTAAAATCTATTCAAAAAATGATTTGAGTATTGTATAGGGTTATTTGAAGACGAAAAACTTCTAATATCAGTTTGAAACATAACACTATAAAATCAATAGGTAGTTTGACGTATTAATTTAAAAGAGATTTTGCAATATAATAATTTTATTTGTTTTGTTTTATTTATTTATTTCAACAATATTTATAGAGGGTAACCCTTCTAGCAAAGCTCATACTAAGGGAACTTCTACAAGATAAAATAAGCAATACATTACAATAACGAGAATTTAAAATGATAATAAGAAAAAATAATTGGTACTACAACATACAGGATAAAGTTAGTTATATATAAATATTATGAAGATTTTTTGTTTTTTTTTATTTCATTCACATCCAACAGCGTAAACGCCAATTACAGGATGGATATACTATATCATGCTTATAAACTAAGACTCATTACGAGCATTAGGCAGTGGCGTTGTTGTCGTGAGAATAATCCTGGCGCTTGGTCAGGATTAAACCCAGGACCTCGGATCGGTAGGCAAGCATGTCAACCACCAAGCTACAGCGCCACTACCAATCTACAGTGCCACTGTAGCTTGGTAGTAATTTATATCTTCATCTGTTTTACGTTCGTTTTAAACTCATTTTCATTTATTATTTATTCGTAAGAAAGTATAAAAATATAAACAGTACAATAATATCAAAATTAAACATACCGTAATATATATAAAAAGACAAATCCCAGGAATACACTTTGCTGGTAACGGAATACCAATTAAGAATATACTCTCAGATTGATGTCAGTGCTGGGCCATGAAAGGTACAACAACATACATAGCCAAACTGAGGTACTAATTTTTTGGAAAAAAGTCTATAGAAATTTTCCTGATGAAAGGAAGCTATTATTATAGATAGCAAATAGTTGACGCAATGGCTAGGTAATCTAAGATTATAAAAAAATCACATATACTAATATAAACATTTCAAAATTCCAGAGAGGGAATTGAGGATGTAAAGTTCATTTTAGTATACAATTTAAAAGTTGGAAGTACCCTTCCTGTTTCCAAATGCTTTTTTCCAGGTTGTTAAGGGCATTAGTCCTTCCTAAAACAATTTTTAATTCAATATAGTACACAATTACTTCCGAACGACGGACAATATTTAAGGTGGTTGTCTGTCAATGCGATTATATAACGCCCTCTGTGGTCTGAAATAGTACAATATCCTGGTAGAGTGCACCAAATGGAAAAAAAAAACGGTACCAGTCCATATCAATTTGAATGTGAACCAAACTTTGTGCTGCTGAAGTCCAGATTCAATAGTTCTGACTTGCGTTTTCTTTTACTACTGTACTTGCAAATATACGTAATATCTGAGACCACACAAACAAAAATCAGGCACATCGCCAGTGAGAGATCAAATGAGATACTGCTAGACCTAAATGTATTTGCCTGCAAGCCCAACCCTATCGAACGCTATCTGAGAACGGAAGGTTCTACCGCATCCTATATAGTCCCGGAGAAGCGCACCGAGATTTAAATAATGGTCCTGAAGTGGGTTTATAAGTAATGTTCCAAAATTAATCAGAAAGTATGGTGCGGTTTGAGGTGGGAGTGTGGGGCGCAGATTGTACGATACACCCTCATGGAAAACTATCGTTGTAGTTACTTTAGGATGCATTTTAAAAAAACCCAGCCCTCACCACCGTGGGGGAGGTGGTTTCGTTCCAGCATGGAGTAAAACTTCTCTATGGTTTCAGGGTCCATGTCAAAATACTGTACTGCTGTTACTACAGTAATATATTACTATTAGTATTCTGTAGTTACCGCGGAAATACACTGCTATGTTTTGATGACTTCATTGACACATAAGGCCATATCTCTATATTGCTGCAGTAACTGCAGTAATATTATTTTGACATGGTCCCTTGTATCGGCAATTTCGAAGCATGCTGAAATAGTTTTTTTTTTCAATTTGTAATTGTGCACCTCAGCTCCTACCATGGCTGGTTCATCAGGGAGCTATATACCTAGATTTCCTAAGCCTATGTCCACTGTGGGGTGGCTAATTCAAATTGATCAGGATTACTGAAGTAAATTGTACGATAATTGAAATGATACTTATCGGATATTAAACAAAACCACACAATGTTTAACATAATAATTGTCATATCATTGGATTTATTCGCAATATTTTGTAAGAATACGTACTCCATAATAATAACTAGTGTGGCAGATGCGAGTTAAAAGAGAGAGATAAGTCAAGAAAATGAAAAATTAAACTATTTAAAACATATAAAACTACACATACACACAAAATTATCTTTACAGGACCCCCCGTCGGAGAAGGGTGCCCCCCCCCCGTCGGGAAAGAATGACCACTTTCGTCGGGAAAAAGCAAAATATTGGATAAGTGTCCTTAAAAAATAGAAAATACACATAAAACGGGCCAAAAAGGGGAAATAAGGGGGTTTTTTTGCTCATCAAAACCAAACGGCTAACCACGCCCACCCGGACCACCCGTCGGGGACCATGCCCCCTTCCCGTCGGGCATATCCTGGCGCCACCACTGACCCACCCCCTCCCCACAAAACTACTAACGTGTACAGCACGTTCAGTGAAACAGAGTAAAGGTGGTAACATCGAGTGTTAATCTAAGGTTACCGCTATTCAATTATATTTGAGCTAGGGCTGTTTTAACTTAAAAGTCTTCTAATAAAACGATTTTACACACTTCGGTACTTTTAAGATAGTCTATTTTAAATAGTTAGAATGCCAATTTGTAAAAATTAGAATATTTGTAAAATTGACAAAAATAAAATATTAATACCGAGACGCGACTCTAATTCGCGTTAACCGACCAAGCCATCATTGTGACGTATCCTATTTAGTGATGCAATACAAGGTCTTTACCACGTACCTGTTTTTTTTTATTGAGGTGTAAAGTGCTGTGGTCCAATTTAAAGGCGGGGGAGGGGGACACGAATGTTGTTAAATAACCTACACTTTATGTTTAAAATGTCGTGTATCTCCTCCAAAATTGCGACGTTGGAGACTTCAATTTTTTCATGTTATCTGGTAATATATAATAGCAGTGAGTTTAGATCCGGTTTCGAGCAGCAATGTAGTTCAGATATCCGGTTTCCGAGTGGACCTAAACATCCTAGTAGGCCTATATGTATACAAAACGCAAAAAACCCCATAAATCCGTTCGTCGTCGTAATTTACACAGTTTCTCAAGTGTGTACAACAACTTATAATACAAAAGTAGGGACCTACGTTAAACGCAAAACGCATGTAATAGCAACAACCGAGGCCGATCAATGACCCGTTTGACGTGTGTTATAAAATAATAATAAAATGTATAATTACAATGGTATTAATCTTTGTCATGATGATCAGATGTTACTTGTAAATATAATAGACGGACATGATCCCACGTTGTAGTAATAAAAGTCGGACACACTTGAACTTAATATCACTTTTAAGTGATTAAATTCAAGTGTCCTACATTATTAAAATACTGCACCTGAAATACGCAAACGCAGTGTTTTCTTCAAAATACCTGGATAATTTGCGTGGAAGTATTCAACAAAATACAAAGTTGTTTACTTTTTGGTTTTGCGTATGACGAATTTGGTGTCACGATGGACAAAAGAAAGATTCGAATTAATTAAAAACTACCAATCAAAAACATCTCCGGGTGGAGGTGGACTTGCTAGGACAATTACTGTTATGTGGTGTTAGTAGAGCAATACGTTATAAAAACAATATTTAACAATATTGTAAATATAAAGTAGGCTATCCTTTCTATCATATGGTGGGATTATAATCAACAGGTTGAATTGAAAAGTGGGGGTACAAAAGCATGAAGTTGAAGTGGTGGCGCCAACGTGGAGGGTCCGCCGAGTGGGCGTGGTTCCCGGTTTGATTTCGACGAGCAAAAAAAAAATTTGTGTTTCTATTTTCCTATTTTGTGGGTCAGTTATACAATATTTTATTGAAGTATACATCAAAGGGTTACCGCTTCTTTCAACTTTTACGTTTTTTTTCATACATTCACCAAAAAGTGGGGGAACAATTGATATAATTCACCAAAAAGTGGGGGGACGTTTCCCCCCTCCCCCCCCCCCGCGTCCACCACAAATCGACGCCCATGATTATAATTGATTATATTTGGTTATAACTGAAAATAAAATAATGTTTCGCCTTTTTTTACTATCTCAACTTCAACGATTTTTTCACTCAACGCAATTCGTCGCAACTCAACGATTGACCAGAACGTTTAGTATTCCAATGCAAGTTGTGATTGTCAAAAATGATGAATTCAAGCTAGGCCTAGGCCTATATTAAAATCTACAAGTAGGCTACATATGAATCATGTCATGAAAAAAAGGAGTTGAAGCAAAATTTAAAAAAAAAATCAAAACTTATTATTCAGGCCCTACGCTGTGTTGTGTTGCTCGGAATAAAGGGAAAAATAAAAAAAAGTGTATTCTAAATAGAAGATGTGCAACAAAAAATATAGTCCTTGTCTATTGCAACACAGAAGATATTTTTGTTTTCTTTTGTAAATAGACAATAGAATCAAATTGAAGAATTGTAAGGTTTCAAGCTTTAATTAAATGACTAAATACAACATACATCTGAGAAAACATATACAAGTATGCTAATAATGAGTGGGAGGAGGTCTTCCTAATCCCCACCCCTCGCCCAGCGTACACTTGTTGACACTTTAAGATGAGGGGTAAATTATCAAATTCGGATATCTAATCTACAAACATTTCCTTTGTATTTGGTTATACAGTATTCCTTTTTGCTTATTTCCTTATTTCTCAATAGGCCCTAATTTTTCCTGTGTGAGAACTAGGTGGTTTTCCATTACATGTAAATGGCTCATATTTATATTTAGATCTTAAATTTGTATTGCACTACATACAGATTGTTTCATGAGGAGTACCCCAATCTTCTGGTGAAAGGCTATTTCATTTATCTATACGGTACTGCTCTACTATTGGTGAATCGAGAATTCTTGTTTATAATCGGGTTTGCGCATATCAAGCAAATTATTTAGCTGAAAATTTCATCTGATTAATTTGAAGATATGATGCCTTATAAACTTTTGACAAACCAAGCAAATTTACTGACATGACTGACAACGGTGGTCGTTTTCAGAGTGGCTCTGTTGTTAAGCAATACACCCATCGGTAGGTGGCAGTTGCCTAAAAACAGGGTTGCATACGGACTCAGTAAGTGGGCCCCTTTGTCTCGGTTTATGGTCTTGGAATGGAAGACCAAACCAAGCAGACAATGAAAGACAAACCAAGCAAATTTACTGACATGACTGACAACGGTGGTCGTTTTCATAGTGGCTCTGTTGTTAAGCAATGCACTCATCGGTAGGTGGCAATCGCCTAAAAACAGGGTTGTATACGTGACTTAGTAAGTAGGCCCCTTCGTCTCAGTTGATATGGTACACTTTTTACTACTTGGTTGACTGTTTATCCAACCTACCGTATCTCATTCATAATTATTCCCAGGGATGTAATTTCCAGGGACGTCTATAATAATGTTCTTAGTTATTTTTATTGCTATGGCTTCATTATTAGCCACGATTCATTATCATTATTAACAAGAAAACCGTTAATATTTCCCACTGAGCAATTAAACATAGACTGTTTATAAGGTACCAACACATGAGATTCAGATCGGAAATACTAACCTTGAGCTATCGAACCGAAAAAAATGAATCGATGGTTTTAAAAATAGTGCCGCATTCTGGACGTGTACCGAAAAATTTCAGTTGCATGCTTTCATACGAACTAAAAGTATTTGTGCGAACAGAGTGTCACATCAGTATTTACTCTACTAAATGTTAAATTATGAACATATGATTCTCCAAAGTTGACAAATTTATTATTATTATTAATATTAATCATCCTGCTTTAGATTTGTTTTTAATAAAGATTATGCATCACTAAGGTGTCACTGTAAAACTCGCAGCGTGTGGTTCTGTAGCTGGTTAACATGTTTGCCTTCCAACCCCGAAATCCTAGGGTCGAATCTGGCTGCACATTAAGGTAGTTCGTACGAACTGACATTGCCACTCTTTAAAGACCCGGTCATACCGCCCCTACTTTGTTGGAGCGTTCCTTCAACGGTAGGAAGAAGAATTGTTTTTTACTGCTTCAGGAACGCTCCAGCAAAGTTCTGGCGGTGTGACCGGGCCTTAAAGGCCCGGATAGGCCCGATCAC
>JAOTQE010144346.1:0-11538 GCA_025631205.1 Nesometra sesokonis | reverse complement strand
GGGGGGAAGGAGTTGGGGGAGGTCCGTCGACAGGGCTGTAAAGACCCTAAAGAACACCTCCATTAAGAAAACAGCCTATAGGAGACTATCTCAGACGAAGGAATTTTTTCAAGTAGTTTTGTTTGTAAAAATTTACACATGCAAACAGTAGGATTCACATTGGCATGTTAAATTTCAGTAATTTTCTTTCAGGTAATGAACTAACAATACTGTCGTAATATGGATTACTGCAGTAACTGCAGCATGGTAAATTTCACATGGTCATGTAGACTGGTACAAGTGGATTTTAAAATGCCTTATCAACTCTTTGAAAATATACAAAACAAAATTTTCTTTTCTTACAATAATATTTATTTGCATAGCTGGACGTATCATCAAAATGTATCAAAACACAACATTTTCATTGCATTGGATAAGTATACTCTGTTTAACCTAGAAATCCTATCACAATGTGGACAACTGTCAAAAGCCTCTTAAAAACCAAGCATTAAATTTATAGCAGGCAATAAGATTGGTCCTAAAATTTAAAACTTATATTAGAATATTGTATGTAGATCCATAATCTTAATTTTATCCTCAAACCATCAGATCCAAATGTAGCGGCACTGAGGACCCTGTGAACTTTTATACCTGCCAACAAAAAATGGTGAGGGAAATTGTTATTTACTGTACCCCATTTTTATGACCAGTGTTCTATTGAGCATGGTTTTAGCCATAAAATTTACCTGTAAAAATTACAATTCTCCAGTAAAAATGTCGTTTATTGAAATACAATTATATATTTTTGATTCTCATATATTTTTTGCACTCCTTTACCTTTTGGTATTACGGAGAATACAGGAATGCTCATAGAGGCCTATTATGTAGATATTTAAGGTAGGACCAAAACCAACCCAAAAGCTATGCCTGACAAGTCATGCTTTTTTGGACAATGTATAAATTTTTCAATTGGGAGAACACTGATGGCTATATTCGATGTAACACGCCAAGTAAATATAATTCTATACAGAGAATATTGGTGTATTATGCATGAACGTTGGCAGGTATACACTTTCAACTAAAGTACATACTTTAAACTATTGCATGTGCGGACCTAGAAATATTTAAAGGGGAGCATAGACCAGATCCATTTTACAGTTGGAAGTTCACAGAAAGATTGACTTCGCCAGGGATGGGTTTGTGAGGGAGAGGATGTCCCTCCCATAAAAAAAAATTGAAAATAATAGACTTCTAGACTCTCATACAGAGCATCTTGGGCTATACAGTCGAAAATTGGGGATCCCCATTTAAAAGTATGCGAGAACACACTTTTTCTCTTTAACTTTAAAAAAAAATTTGGTTGACGCAGGAGGTGGTGGGCGGGGAAACGTTCCCCATTCCCCTCTCCCACTTTGGATCCGCGTCTATATTGACCATCAATGCCACTAAGGCCTTGATGCTCTCTATACTTAAAAATACATTAGGATACACTGGGCATTCTGATGCGCATTTTATATCACCTTAAAAATCAGGAAAAAAACTGGCACATTGGCCCTACAAAGCCTGAATTCAAGGTATGTTATGGATGGCAGATTGTGTTGAATAGGTTTAATATTGATAAATATGATTTTCATTTTTTATATTCATTTGTTTTTAAGAACCGAATATGGAATCTGTGAAAATACATTCAGTAGACTTTTTTTTTTTAAAGAAATTTTTATGAATAAATTTAAGAAACCATTTGAAGCTAGATTTTCACATATATAATTGTAAAGGTGAGTGGTAGAAAAAACATGATGCTCACTGGCCTCCCAGAATTATCAAATATTCTCCCGGAATTTACTTTTCTCCAAAAAACTCTCCAGGTTTTTTAAAAGTTCCATAATTTTACCATAACTTGGCCTATATTTTTGAAAAGTACATTGACAATAAGCAGTCATGAAGTTTAGTAATGTTTGGTAAACAGTAATAGCATATTTTAACAGTGCGAAAATATATCAGAAACTATTTTCATAATGAATAATGTGTTGAGTTTATAAATAAGGATACTTGTACACACTTTTAAAGAAGGGTTGCAGTGTTCTCCCCAGCATCATTGACAAGCACCACGGTAAACATCTAATTCAATCATAGTTGGAGATGACACAGGACATTTAAATAATTAGGAAGCAGTATTTAAATGTTCTAAATAGAATTCTGAGACTATAAAATAACCTTTCAAGCATCATGAAAGATATTTGAAGCATCAAGACCAACTTTAAAGCATGCACAACTAAACCTCCGCTCCCAGTGTGTGTGGTTGCCAGACGCGATGAAAGTCTTCTACTCATCGGCTGACATTATTTTTTTAGTGATTTCCCTGTTGAATCACTAAAAAAAGCGTCGGCCAACGAGTAGAAGACTTTCATTGCGTCTGGCAACCACATACACACAGAGCAACGGTTTAGTCATGCGGCCGTCATTTGACCGCCGCACGACGCAGTGAGTCCTTGGCTTAAGGTATCAAATGAGAAGTTCCAAGCATCATGGCCAACTGCCAAGCATCATGGTGAAAGTCACGAGCATCATGGTACCAGGATGCTTGAAAGGCCTGGTGAGAACACTGGTACACATTATCAGTGGTGGTCGGATGTCCACAAAAAAATCCCCAGGATTTTTGTTTTTTTACAACTTGGGACCCCTGAATACCTCAAGTTGAAATGGTTTAAAATAGTATTTCCATTTTACCACTCACTATTACAAAACCAAGTGAAAATAAAGCATTTATAATGCTAAAGCATGCAACACCAAAAAACTGTCCTTGCTAACTAATAAAAAGAACACACTTTTTAAATTCCATTTTAGCACAAAATACTAAGTACTCTTTTATATACAATATATACATATTATTTCTTTCAATATTTTAAATCAAAACAAAAGCAATCAACAAGTAATAAATATTATTATTATTATTATTATTACACTTAATTTAATTTTCAATATCGGGTGATAAAACAGGTGGACGCTGGCAATATTATAGCTCACTTAATCATTTCAAAAAAAATTGTCAAAAATATATTTTTTACGGTGAGAACAGGTAATGAGAATATTACAACAGGATGAAAGTTTGGATTTGCTTTTTACTTTAAAGGTATTCAATAGGAAATGAAAAAAATGTCAAAAATATATTTTATGTTGAGAACAGGTAATGAGAATATTACAACAGAATGAAAGTTTGGATTTGCTTTTAACTTTAAAAGTATTCAATAGGAAATGAAAAAAAAATTGTCAAAAATATATTTTTTACGGTGAGAACAGGTAAAGAGAATATTACAACAGAATGAAAGTTTGGATTTGCTTTTTACTTTAAAGGTATTCAATAGGAAATGAAAAAAAATGTCAAAAATATATTTTATGTTGAGAACAGGTAATGAGATTACTACAGAATGAAAGTTTGGATTTGCTTTTAACTTTAAAAGTATTCAATAGGAAATGAAAAAAAAATTGTCAAAAATATATTTTACAGTGAGAACAGGTAATGAGAATATTACAACAGAATGAAAGTTTGGATTTGCTTTTTACTTTAAACATGGCATGTTATAAATTGTTTAATGTTTTCAGGGATGTAAGTAGAAAAATCCAAAGGTGGGCACCAAAAATGTAAGGGTGGGTGGTAAAATTATTAAAAATGGTACTTTTACCTTTTTGGGAGGCTTAAGGAGGGTGACAGGTTGAAATTAGGTTGGGTGGAAAGCTTTTAAATAAGATTTAGGGTGGGTGAAAAATTGTTAGGGTGGGTGGTTCCGCCCAGCATAATTACATCCCTGTGTTTGTGTAGCATTTTGTGGTGTCAACTTGAAGGAAGTATAAAGATAGTATTTTACAATATAAAAATACAAAAGTATTTGTTTATGTATATTAGTTTCTACTGTAAGGCACTTTTATGGCTAGTTTTCTGGTTCCTATATTGAAATCATGTTAATCATTAACTGCAGTAACTGTATCATTTGTGGCTGAGCCAAGCCACATGAGACATAATACGGAAAATTGAAAATTGAGTTTTTTATGGATTATAAAACTACACATTATCTTTAAAATGCAAAAACATCAGTTTCATACGATGTTTCCTTGCAAAGTTATGAACAATCGAAATTGAACATTCAAAAAATGTAAGTTTTCAGAAAACTGCATTTGAAAATTGTTTATCCGTATATTGACTAAGCAAGGTCATTATAAATTGCATTTTTAAAACATTTTTTGCTCATATATCTGAAAATTATGTATGAACTGTATATTTTTTTTTTAAATTACCATTTTTAAATTTCTGACTATTGTGAAAACTAGGATTTGCGACCTCATTTGGTTTGGCTCTGCCACATTTCCATTTTACTACAACAGCTGCAGCAAACATCAGTTTTCACTGCATAAACTGTCAAAGTTGATTGCAATTCATACTTTATTGCAATTACTACAGTAACCCATCTTCCATTGCATTTTTAACTTTGATTTTTAAATTTCTGCCTATTGTGGAAAACTAGCATTTGCGACTTTACGTCTCATTTGGTTTGGCTCTGCCACATTTCCATTTTACTACAACTGCAGCAAACGTCAGTGTTCACTGCATAAACTGTTATCGTTGATTGAAATTCATACTACAGTAACCATCATCTTCCATTGCATTTTTAACTTTTGATTGCAGTTACTGTACTGATATTGTTTACTACAGCTGCTGCAGTAACCTTCAAACGTTACTGTAGTGTACGTTTTGTTACTACAGTATTTCCTGCAGTTACTGATCTTATCTACTGTAATAACTGCAGCTTTTACTACATTAATCGATTTACTACAGTTACTGCAGTAATCTTGTTTACTGCAGTTGCTAAAACAACTTAAGTATTACTGCAGTAAGTTTTAAGTTAAAAATCTTGTCTACTGCAATAACTGCAGTTTTTATACATACAGTTGCTGCAGAACCTGTACCCAGCAATTTACTGAAATAGTTTGTATCTTTTAGTTACTTCAGTAATCTTGTTTACAGCAGCTGCTGCAATAAAATAAACTTCACTTGTAGCACAGTCAAGCCAAAGGAGTGATAAGTTGAAAAATGGAAACTTGAGTTAAATATGAATTATGAAACTAGGAAAGATTATATATGACATGTCAGTTTAATACCATCAGAAGTTCCAACCTCTGAGATCTAACATTCAGGAAATTTTTCAAAGTGCACCCTCTATCTTACTGTGCCTTTTACTGCGTTTTATGATGGAGGGCCGAAAAAACAGGCCAGAGAGGTGTTAACTAGCGCCAATTACGATAAATTTAGAACGATTTACGCAATTTTTTATATTAAAAGTCCTATATTTATTGAATAAATATCATTCTAAGCCAAATTATGATGCTAGAACATGTTTAAATTTTAACAGAAAATCGGAAGATTGGTTACAAAAAGAGGAACACTGTTAGAAATTTGGGAGACTCACGGACAAATAGGGAGGGTTGGAACCTCTGTACCATGTTCTCATGCAAAGGTATGAACAATCAAAATTCAAACATTTGGACGTAAATTTTGAGAAAATTGCACTTGGAAACTGTTTTCTGTATACTGTGACTAAGCAAGGTCATTTTAAATTGCATTTCTTGAACAAATTTTGATTATATATCTGAAAATTATTAAATTAGCATGACAGTTGAATGTTTAAACTGTATGTTGTTTTAAAAAATAATTATTTAAAAAATGAATATTTTTGTGTTTCTGCCTATTTTGGAAAACTAACTTTGCGAATTATCGCTCTTTTGGCTTGGCTCTGCCAGATATACTGCAGTAACTTGATGAAACTCCATTGTTAATTGCTGCAGCAAACTTAATTGTTAACTGCATGTTTCTGCTGTAACATGCTTACAGCAATTAATGCATAAATTCTGCATTCATCACAAAATTTAATGTAATTTCCTTGTGTTTCTCTTGAGGACAAATGGCAAACAGTATTTATGTTGAAATGAGAACACTTACTACGGACATCATAGTTTTATCTTGAACATTAATAAAAAGGATTGACTATCTCGGTCAGGAATGAAATCAGCGAGAAAAATTCTCGTTCCCATTTCCGTACATAATATAAAGATTTCGTTGTCAGATGGACACTCTAGGTATTAGCACACTTCGTTGCTGTGTGTGCATGCTTCTCCTGCAGTAACACTTCTCTATGGTATGCTACGTTATCATCGACAGGGAAGCCTACACTAACTTGCCTAGGCCTAGACATAGGACCAAAAAAACATTACTTGACGTGAAAACAGAACTAGGAATGATTGTGATATATAATGGGTCCGGCGGAAGCACTATAAAAGTGGTCAGGCAAAGTTGGAGAGTTCACATATATTACATTAGGCCTACATTTTTAAAAGTTTTTTTTAACAATTTTCAAAAAAGTGGTCTGGCAAACGCATGACCAACTGGATTGCTTCCGCGGACTTGAGTGTATTACAATCATTTGGCATAAAATTTTACCATATACATTTAAAATGTATGAAATTTATCCACTTATGATTGTCAATAAGCACGAGATCAAATGGCAGAATCTTGGGTTACGAGCGAGATACAATGATGCTGTAAGTGGTTACAAAATACACAAAAATTTGCACTTTTTTCGTCAACAAGTCCCAGATAGAGAAAGCGAAACCTCTTCAATATCTGTTCCCATTCTTCATTTTGCAGGATGCTTGTGACCATGTTGAAATGGGCAACTATTCATTTTCAATAACTCCTTGTACAGAGTGAATAAAGATGGAGATAAATTGTTATTGCAGATGTGAAAATAACTTCCTTAGCTTTTTGATTAAGAAATTAAATGGATGATGATGTTTGTCAAAATTGTTTTTTTTCCTGTGTGCTGATGTCACAAACAAAACATATAAATTCAAATTATATCTATTGTTTAATGTATGCATTTTAATCGCTTATTTTCCTCTTTTAACCTCTCAATTTCATTCAATAGTCCCTCATTTACTGAATATTTCTGAAGCATCTCTTGCATTTGGTTCTGAAAAACAAAATTAAATTACTTAGATTAATAGAAAAGTAGATCTAAAAGTGCCCAGAACATGCATCCAGCTTGCCTAAAAACGTCCAAGGCTATTTCTATTTACAAACAAGTCGATCCGACAATAAGACGCAGAAAGCTGTGCACAGTAGCTGTAGCTGGTCAGTTTCACCAACTGTTCGTGCACTGCATGCCATCCCTTTTATTTAGCCAACAAAACCAGGCTAGTACTGTATTCCTATTCTACAACTGCTTATACAAGGCGACTGAAGATTAGAATGCGGCTACTGATCCAAAACTATACAAGCAAGACCAGTGATCAAATGAATCGGTTCTGTATAGTGCTTGCTTTTATACTATTAACATCATCTGCTATGCAAATTTCAAATTTCTACGACAATGCTTGAGGCGAAAGTCGCTGTGTGTAGTAGCCTGAGGTGTTATTCGCAATTTGCATAACTCCAGAAACCAAATATAATATATTGTATACAGATTTAATAAGTAAGCATTTAAAAGTGTATTTATAACAATATTTTAATTCAATTTTAATGTTAATGTATTACCAGTCGATTATTAATTAATTGTTTCATATCTCGTAGATAGTTAAAGTGACACCCATACAAGGCTGGTTATCAGGAATTATATATGGAAAGAACAAAACGCAAATAGTCACAAACGTGCGTGACAAGACCAACAGACCGACAGATAAAAGCTGTTTATAGAGACGCTTTCCGCATCTAAAAATCATGGGTCTTGAATAATCCACTCTCAAATAAGAGAACTTTTCAATGTAAATTGTTCTTAAGCATCATTAGGTTTGCATCCTCAATAGAAAGTTTTGTCAACTCTTATCACAAGGAATAATTGGATTTGTTTGCAATTGATGGTTTAGCTGCACAAAATATTCTGATCTTTAAAAATTTAACGTGATAAGCCAGGTGGTTAATTAAAAAATATAGGGTAAAAATAAACCAACATCTCTTATGGGAATGTACACATAATGATCCAGTGTGAATAAATAATTGTATAAGCTTCAACAAGCATTCACCAATCTAAATAGTCTGAGCTATGCGAAATCATTCATCAACTTTGGATACCTATATTTTTGGATGGCTTCAGTTTTCTTCAACCTCTCTTTAACCCCATAAAATTTCTGTTAGCACTTCATCAGATTACTCAAGTTTTCATAAGCACCCTCTCTGAATAAGTCCCCCTCAAGTGCCAAATCTTCCATAATTCCATAAAAGTACAGTGATTGCATTTACTCAGTTGTAACTATTACCATTCTGACTTTGGTATAAGCCCACTAAATCAAATACTGAATCTCAGTGAGTGTGTGATGTGTAAAAATATCCTAGTATAAGCCCATTAACTTTTTTGGAATAACGTTTGACAGGAAAACAGGCTTTAATGGTCTACAGGCATTATGCCAGGCTTATGATCTGGAGATCATTGGTTCAAATCCCTGACAAATTGTCAAATATTTTGGCAAGTGCATTTAATAAATTGTTACATATTGAATACTTGTAATAAAATTAATTACCTTTTGAATTTGAAACTGTCTTAGCATTTCAATATGAAGATTACGTATATCTCGGTGGATTGACTCCCTACATGAAAACAAAGATAGATAACCTTCATTAATAATAAAAACTAGTTTACATATTACCAAATACAAGATACACTGTATTGTCAAATATACATAGTACATTCGAGATACTTGTCACGTAATGCCACTGAATGTTGAATGAACTATGAACCACTACAACTGTGATAATTATAACTGCTCTCAATAATAGAAAAAATAAGTACCTAAATTCTTCCAAGGAATCATCAATCATATTCTTAATGAAGTCCATTTGAAATGAGTGAAAGCCCTCTGCTGGTGGATTTGTAGGTAATGAAGCACCTTGGACAGTGCCCTCATTGACAGCATCGCCTGTTAGCCCGATGGCATTTTGTGCTGGAATACTGTATGGTGGATTAATGGCTGGAACACGTGGATCGGATGATAATTTTGTCGACATTGGTGCTGCTAGAAAAATGACACATAAATGATGTTAATATACAGTTGAACCTCTCATAAATGGGCACCCTCATGTCCCGCCAAACGTGTCCGCTTACGGGAGGGGTCCAGTTTTGGCCGATACAGGGCCAATCATTATAAAATCACGTATACATGCTTTTGTCCAGCATTTCCTGGCCTTCTAAACACAAATGGCCTATCAAATATCTAGACATTTGTTATTAAATATTATCCTTTTTAAAGATGAGTTGGTTCATAATATGATTTTCAGCCAATATATTATAAAGACTTTGTACAGAAATTTCCAGTTGTACAAAAAAAAAAAAATCACTAAATTTTCCGATCGCCCAATAACGTAGAAAACGTAATTTAAATATAAAATAAATCTAAAACCCATTTCATGTCCGTTTTAAAACATCAATGTTAAAAACTTACTTCTGGACATGTCACCCATGCTGGTCATCATGTTAGGCCTAGAAGATACATTTTGTGAGTTATCCAATGTGCTGGCTATCCCAAGCCTAGTGTCCTCAATTCTTGAGTTTTCTACATGGTGTGAGGCACCTGTTCTGCCAGGCTTAGAGGATGAGTCCAATGGCCTTGAGTTTTCCAAGCTACTGAAGACCATTGTCATGGCAGGCCTAGCAGATATGTCCCCTAACCTTGAACTGTCCACACCATTTGATATACCAGGTCTTGTGGATGTTTCTTCAAGTTGTGGGCTCTCAACCTTACTGGGAAAATTAGTCACACCAGGCCTAGCTGATGCCTCTTCTATCCGTGGGCTCTCCACAGTATTGACAACATTAGTCCTGAATTGTGAGGTGTCCAAATCTATTGATCCAGTGGATGATCTGCCTGGACTTTTCCTGGAGTGCCGTGGTGACATCCGAACATTTTTACTTCTTGGACTCATTCCAGTTGGCTAAAAAATAAAGCCGCACTTCAACTATGATTAAGATCTTAGCTACACTAAAAATTTCATATCTATGTCACATAGTTCAATTATTATAATGCACTTGTCAATTGTATTCCCAGCCCCTGGGTACCCGGGGATGGCTGGGACTTGCAATATTTCAATGTTGCAACACCCGGCTAATTCCCGGCCAAGTCCTGGACAGGCCGGGCAATAATAATGTAGAAATCCCCGGCGAAGTCCCCGACCAGCCGGGCAATTCTTGCTTGGCAGTCCCTGGCCATGTGTGTGTTAAATCCCAATGAACAAAATAAATGCCCGACCTACCCGTCCTGGGCACAATTAGGTAATTCCGGTACATGCCCGGCCCACTCGGGCATATTTATTGTGAATATCCCCCAACAACTCCCGGTAAACCCCCGGCCATCCCCGGGTACCCAGGGGCCGGGAATACAATTGACAAGTGCATAATATTTCTTAAAATAACAAAGTACATTACATCCATAAGTGTTGACTGAAATACTTACAGTTGATGGTCCAGATGAGATGCCTGGATATTCTGATGTAACATCACCTATGATTGGTTGATTTGGTTGATAGGTGGCAGGACTCATACTAACTGAACCAACCGGATTACCTCTTGTATAAGGCATAGTGTCTGCCAGAGGTGAAAACACGCCTAAAAAAGTTTAACAGTACTTTACAAAATTATGATATAACCAAATATGTTCCAGGATATGTCTTTACAATAATAATAAATGGAACATACATCAATGCATTAAGTAGTTTGTAAGGAGAATTTATTGAGTTGGGTAAATTTTTAGTGAGAACAATTCCACTTGTGGCAGTGAGCAAAATATCTGCACTTGATCATTTTGGTCAATTGTGAGATGTCATGACAAAATGAGTTGTGCTGTATTGCAGGTCATTTTGAAAAATTCGCAAAAATAGATGAAGTCATAATCTGATTGAAATAAAATTTCTGTTGTTTTTTATTTAAGTGTATTAATTCAATTTTATAATTGCAAACATCTGGTTTATATTTATTACAGGCTTTAGTGTTATAATTACAGTAATAATTCATAAAATTGAAGTTGTCAAAACCCTTCTGAAAAAAAAATACGTTTGTAAACAATTTGTTATTTCATTCAATACAATTTTTTGTTTTATTTCCAAGCAGTATGAGACAATCTGCAAATCTTGGAATTATTAAAGTAACATTGTTATTTTAGTTTTTTTCAGACCTTTTGTTTTAGGTATTGTACTGGTTTAATGTTCTGGTCAAACAAATTAATGAACTGATTGTAAAGTGTGCTAAAAAAATTGAACAACATTGACACTAAATAGTTGAAAATCACAGACGTAGCCAACATAATCCGATAATTATTCACAGTTTAAGTTAAATTATAAAAAATACAATGTTAATGTAAAAATTCAAAACGCAACGTAGGTCTATTAGCATTAAGCAATGTATAATGTGAGCATTTTATATATTTTAGACATTTCACTTTTAATCTATACTTTTCTGCGTTTTTGCTCATATTTTATAGTAGTACTTATGTAAGAACTTGTATTTTAATTGGTTATGTAAGTTCTTG
>JAOTQE010144335.1:0-11538 GCA_025631205.1 Nesometra sesokonis | reverse complement strand
ATTGTTAATAACTTTGTTATTTTAGTTCCAACTTTCTTGATTTTGATGTTGATCTCGATGGTTTCTAGGTCAAGAAATCAACTAAAAGTGAAAATTAACTTAAGGATGCCTCTTTTATGTGAAATTGACTATTTTCTATTATTTTCATTAATTTTGTCTAAAGGTCATGTGACTGTCTGTGATAAACACATTTCAGTTGCAGCCACTTTAATCTTAAAACACATCCCCAACTACACAGTGAGGGATCTGGAATCTACAACACCGACCAAGGTGGGTGTGTTTACAGTCATGTGTCAGACAAGCAAAAAGAACACTGCCTTATTTTGCATGTTTTTGGCTGGTATAGCAACAGCCTCAAACACAGGTACTAACAGAGTGTGAAGTATTTGACAAGCAATGTAACTATCTGGCGGGAAGCACAGCAGAAGCTGGGGCTTCGCGAAAGGTGGCATACAGTATCAGCGTGATATGTCGGCACTGAAGGCTTTTCTTGATGTCAAAAAGAGTGTTATACATGCAGCCCTAGTTTGATGAAGATGTGTGCGCAAGTTACCACAATGGGTAACTTTGACACATAAGCTACACCATTTTGACCATAGGCTCTTCCAGATACCCAATGAGCAAGCTTCCAACCTTCAAATGAACAATGTTAATGATCACAGGGATACTGAACACAAAAGAATCATCAAAGTTAAGTAACAATGTAGTACAAGCTTTGACTGGTCTGGGTTGAAGTGAATGAGCACTGTATATGAGACATCAACAGCAAGCGACAGTGGTATGTGGCCATATAATAAGGACGGAACCTACACAGTGGATCATCTTGATAGATAGTGACCGTGATGTAGAGGAGGGTGCGAGTAACAATTACAAAAAGCCCAACATAAAAAATTCAACAAGCTACCTCAACGTAATGACCGCACCTCATGTTTCTTTAGGCGTGATAAAAAAAAACAAAAATAAAAATAGTATACCAAATTTCACACATAGGATATACTTTAAAGTGAAATCTAACACTCTCATTGAATTCCTGGACCCTGATTACATAGGAATCGACACAAAAATTAACAGAATTGAGTATGAAATGAAAAAGATACAAAATATTTGACGCGAAATTGCAACTTGATTACCCCCCATATGGGGTACAAAGGCCCAAATCAGTTTTTTGGGCGGCACCAACTCAATTTTGGGCCGATTTTGATAAAAGAAGTTTCTTAGTGCTCAGGACGGCATCCTCCATTAAATAACCTGGTTCCCTAAGCAGATTGAAACATCACCATTTTATAGCCCACCACTACTGTAAAGGATTTGTGCATACAATGAATAATTCCTGTTAAAGATGAATTATTTTGTGTGCATTATGAAAATATGTCATGAGTAATGGAAATTATGATATTTAACAATCATTGTTTTTTTTTCACAAAACAGAGGAAGCTGCTTCCCAGTGTATCTACAACAGCAGTGCAATGCAGGCATTCCTCTGGTCTTCCAATGAATACAGTTATCATGTTCGTTCCGCAACAAGAAGCCTGGATTGTTGAGAGAATGGGTCGATTCCAAAGAGTATTACAACCAGTATGCAAGCAAGTTTATTATTAAACTTAGAAAAATCCTTTAGGGAGTGTTGCCCAATCCGGAGTGGCTCAAAAATTGTAGAAATCAGGTTCAGCATTTGTTTAGTTTTACTTAAATTTTCAAATGTTTTGTTTAAATACAAAAACTGTCATGGAATTTGTAAGAACATGAAGTTAACAGAAATTGTAAGTAATGTAAAATCATAAAAAAGGGGAAAAAATAGACAAGGGCCGCTACCAGAAAAATAAACTTAGAAATTTCAACATAGGTCTTGGTAAAGGGCAGGTTCACCCAAAAAAATTATCTTCCTTATATGATAAAAAGTATACTCAGCCCTGTTTCTGAATTTTTATGATTCATTTTACCTATCAAAATTATTCAATTGGTGGAATAGACGAAAATTGCTAAGTGGGGGATAGTTCAAATTACAAGATAGAATTCCTATTCTTTTACATACAAATTGTCTGAAAGAGGGGTATTTTAAATATATTGTGAAAAATCAACGGTCGTTCTAAAAATATATAGAAAAACACTATTCTTGTGTGTTCTAACCAAAATTGTTCATTTCTGATGTGTTTATATAGTGTAAAGTAGCCATATTTTTTTGATAATAAAAAATTACCCACTTTGCTGTTTTGTGTGTAAAATAATAGGGATAAAATCTAGCATTTATTTTTGTATATATTTTTTTAATTCTTGAGACTCAAGGGGAAAATAATCCTAAAAATCCCAAAATAGAGCTGCATATACTTTTTATGATTAACTAAAACATATAATGAATAGTAATTTTTTGGGTGAACCAACCAACAGCGTGTCAAGTGCAAAAACGGCGCTTATTGTGGATAGAATAGCCTGGGTAACATCCAAGACAAAGTACGATCTACTAGCAGTGGCGGACACAGGGGTGTTGCTCTAGTTGCCCGGGCAACACCCTTAATTTCATAGTTTAATAACATACAACATACAAAATCCGAAAGTAGTACAGCATGGTTCAACTAAGTGTCCATTTCATCATAGGCCTATATAAATAGTGAAATTTCTGGGGCTTGCAGAGAATAATTTGTATGCGCATAGTACACACTGAACCCTCTCAGGGGACACAGATCGCCCCAACTATAGAATTTTGACTCTGGGCAACCCCCTTAAATTTATTCTGCGACCGCCACTGACTAGCTTAGCAATGGGGAAATATATTTTTTTAAATCATCTAGGCCTAGCATAAAAGAGCTCAATAACTTCCACTTGTTTTCTATTTCAGAATAAACTAAAGGAATATGCAAGTAATTAACCAAGTTTATTTTTTTAGAAATAACAAACAGGTAGATATAATTTGTTTTGCCCAACTCTGACGTGTAAATGTACTGAATTCTCAGTACAACTAAGAATACTCGCAAAAAGATTCGCAAGTTGTTCTCGGGTGGGACTCGATCCCACAATCTCCAGCTAGTCTGGCATCTAAGGATAGATTTTGGAAGCAAATGCTGCTTTAATATTACCAACATTGGTGCAATACATAAAATAATTTAACCCTAGAATGTTAAGAATTTGTCAGATCAAGAATAAAGTTTTATGCATTATGTTGAGGGAATATGGCCTTGCATGCAATGCATTTAAGGGCTAAACCTTTAGATGTATTATGTTTGTGGACTATGCCCGTGCATGCATTATAGTGGCTATGCCCTTACATGCATAATGTTTAAGGACTGCATGCATTATAGTTAGTTCCATGCATTATGTTTAAGGACTATGCCCTTCCATGCATTATGCTTAGGAACTATGCCCTTCCATGCTTTATGTTTAGGAACTATGCCCTTGCATGTATGTTTAGGTACTATACTCCTGCATGCATTATGCTTAGGGAATATACCCTTACATGCATAATGTTTTGAGACTATGCTCTTGCACACATTGCATCTAGGACAAATACCTTTACATCCATTATTTTTGTGGACTATGCCCCTGCATGCATTATATTTAGTGACTATGCCCTTGCATCCATGCTTAGGTACTATATTCCTGCATGCCTTTGCACGCCTTACATTTAAGGACTATACCTTTACATGCATTATGTTTGTGGACTAATACCGTTTCATGCATTATGTTTAGGGACTATGCCCTTGCACACATTATATAGTCTATACCTTTACATGCATTATGTATTTGGGCTATGCTCTTACATGCATTATATTTAGTGACTATGCCTTTCCATAAAATTTGTATAGGAACTATGCCCTTGCATCCATGTTTAGGTACTATATCCCGCATGCCTTTTCACGCATTACATTTAAGGACCACCTTTACCTGCATTATGTTTGTGGACTATACCGTTGCATGCATTATGTTTAGGGACTATGCCCTTGCAAACATTACATTTAAGGACTGCCTTTACATGCGTTATGTTTGTGGACTATGCCCTTGCATACATTATATTTAGTGACTATGCCCTTGCATACATTATATTTAGTAAGTTTGCCCTCGCATGCATATGTTTAGTGACTAAGCCGTTGCATGTATCATGTTTAGAGACTACGCCTTCGCATGTGTAATGTTTGGTGGCTGTACCCTTTTTGTGCATAATGTTTAGTGTTAATTGTGAACCATAATTTTATATTTTTTCAGGCTTTCCTGAATAATGTTTTAATAATAAGCATACAACATAGTGACTATGCCCTTGCTTTAGGTAATAAACTATACCATATGGTCAATATGTTTTCTATTGTCACATAATATATGCTCTCTTTAAAAATATACATATTTATAAAAGACTTTTAAATTAGTGTTCCATGTTTTAAAGTCATAACTGAATTAACATAAAGTCCATATTTTTTTACAATATGCATACACATTGTTAAAAACAACCAAATATGGTTTCTTTCAATATCAATATTAGGCCTAAAAATTATCATGGTACTGAGGAATAATTTGTTTTTAATAGACCTTCTTTTACTGTATTTAATGTAACTATATTTACATAATTCACATAGCCTCATTTTGGTATATCTTTATGTATTTCTCACACTTTTTGGGATAATTTTATGTATATAAGTTTGGAGATTACGGTAAGTATGTTAGAGAAAAATGCCAATCTTTTTTTCAAGATTGTTTTTAAACGATCCGGATTTGGAAGCATAAAGATTTTTTATGCCTACTATATCACTGTACGCCTCACAGTAATATTACATAAACAATTATAACTTAATTTGAAGCAGTTGGCGCAGTGGTGGCATTTCGGGCTTCCAATCACGAGGTCGGTGGTTTGATGCTTACTCTGGTCAGCTGTTTGTGTTCCTAGGCAAGACACTTTATCAACGTTTCCTCACTCCACCCAGGAGTATAAATGGGTACCTGGGAGGTACAAATGCCATATGCGCTGATTACAGTTGTAACATTGTGGAATGAATTGTATTCCATAGGCGTTTGTTCCAATGACTGGAGGTAATAATTGTGAAGCGCTTTGATCAGCACGGAAAAGCGCTATATAAGCAACTATTATTACTATTATTATTAACAATAAAAAAAAAGATACCAAATTTAGTATATAGTTTTTTAGTATAAAATATTCTTTTAATTAAATAAAAAAATTAAATAAAACTAAAAGATCCAGTCATTAATCTTAGATAAGAAAATATAATGCTGTACTGGAATTAAATATTTAAAAAATTGTATTGAATGTCAGATTAGCATTTTTTCAATTTCAAAATCTTGCAGGTTTTTTGTAAATAAAATTAGACCTTTATATTGCCCAAGGACAACCAACCACACACCTCAAATATCAGGGTCTGCAATTTTTTTTCTACATTTCCCATTTTTTTGGCTAACTACAGTATCCTTAAATTGTAAAAAAATACATAAAGTTGTCCCAAAAATGGTAAACAATGCATAAATTTATCCCCAAAATAACCTATACCGATAAAAAAAAAAATCATATTACAAAAAATTTAATAAAAGGAGGCTACTAAAAAAAAATGAGAAAAAAATTCAACCAGCTAACCCACATTTAAACAAATTCTGTACTTTAAATATTTTTTTTTCCTTATCCCAAAATTTTAAGAGATAGTTATATAAAGTGAACTATAGATTTGAATTTTAAAGTGACTCATTCTATTTAATATAATTCAATAAACTTTATGTAGTTCAGTAGGCCTATCCGTGACATACTTCTATTCCCTGCGGGCCTGATCCTTAAGGCCCATATTGGCAACCTAGGATATAAGAACAATGGCATTGCTCAACCTAGAACTGCCTTCTCATATTTCTTAAGAAGGTTTTTTATCCCATGACGATATTTTAATTGCAAGATGCCTGCCATAGAAGTGAACTACAGCATGGGGGCGCAGTAAACTTTTAAGTTTTTGATTACAAAAGCGTTCAGCTCTTTATTCCCGAGTATTGATTGTTTGAATTCAGACGGGGTCGTCAGACGGGTCGCTGATTTTAGGTAAATGCTTCTACAATGTTTGCCTCTTTATGGAGTCATGTTACCTTCGAATTAAACCTTTGAACTAGAGGTGAATTCGGTTCATGTTTTGTGTACATATAATGTATTGTTGTTTAATGGCAGGAAATTCTATAAGGATTTACATGTTCGCTATGATAGTTAACATCAAGAGACCCGCTGGAATGTCGCCAATGTGATAACGCATATGTAGGCCTATTATTTTACCTCGCCAACAGTATTTGGATTTTGTATATTTTCGAGGAAAATTCATATTGGAATGTTACCGTAATGATTTGGATGTATTCCAGAGGAGATAAATAGACGGCACGAGACACCATGTTGTGGATTTCGGTGTGTTTATTGCTGATTCATTTATGTAGCAAACGCGAACTTCAGTTCTGGATGTAACATATGGACCATTGGTAGTTATCTGACATCATGTACGCTGATGTTGACTAGACCAGTATAGTGTGGCATTAATTACAACATTATGTTTACCAAATGTTACAAAAATAACCTACAAACGTAACACATTTTTGTGTCTCCATTAGACCTGAAAATTAATTTTAAAAATTGACAGCATTATTATTTTTCAAATTTCATTAACAGCAAGTAACTTGCAAATTATAGGATATACATTCTATACCATGTTTATAAACTCATTATAATATAAGGCTCATGCAGTGATGTCATTTACAGTCATGAGAATAATCCTGGCATTTGGTCAGAATTGAACCCAGGACCTCGGGATTGGTAGGCAAACACATTAACCACCAAGCTACAGCGCCATTACATTACATCTTCTATTTTCTATTTATTATCCATATACTGTCTATTATCTTTTGGTTTATCAAATAATGTAATGGTAAAAATAGGGGGAAGATCATGTTCCACAATTAATCTATACATTATCGTTGATTTACATCATCGGTCCTAATGACCTAATCTATGTCGAAATATTGAATCCTGACACGATGGCGTATATCTCATTGCTCGGAGTATGTATTATAGTATTATAATTGCATTTATCTCATTAATTGATAAATGGCTGTGTGGACTTAATTTCATTTAAAGATGCATTGTCAGTATCACCTGAAAAATGACAAAAAACTGATTCTGAAAATAGCTTGAATTTGAAGAAATATATAAATTATGGTCATTCCACACAAAATTAGAATATTAAAAGCTTATTTACCCCTACTTTGCAATATTATAATGCTTAAAATTAGCAAAAAATCCATAAAAAGGCTGGAAGCCTCTAAAATTTAGGTCATTTTTTGGTGTAAAAATCAAATTAAACAATTTTTAAATACAGTAATTTCTATTCTCAAGTTCATAACTTTGGTGTTACTTTATTATGAACAAGTTGATTTCAAAATTAATGCTTATGACTTTTTGGTCATTTTTGAGTGACAATACATCTTTAATGTGAATATAAAAATAAATTAAATAAAGGCATATAGGACAAGAAAAATATATTTTGAATGAAATGAGATAAAGTATATTGTAGTGACAGTGGTTAACATGATTGCCTACCAGTCCTAAATTCCTGGGTTCGATGTCCAGTTGCACCTGGTTCTATGGTGGTCGAACAAGTCTCCTTAAATAGGGATTATAAACTGCTGGCCCAATGTACACAAATGGCTCATATCCACTTTAAAGAACTCAGTACATTATTTGAGAAGAGTAGGGGGTCCCCCTGTGTACTGGTCCATAGCCCTGTTGTGACAGAAGTTAGCACTGTTTTTAGCTTCAAAGGTTATATTTACCCTTTGCAGATTCATTATTATTGTTTTTAATATTACCCTCAAAATTGTAAATAAGACCATGGCCAAGACCATATCAGTATTTTTTAATATGAATTTTATGCCCCCGAAGACTTCAAACCTCCCCCCACCCCTCCTGTCACAGGAAATGAAATAAAATGCCAGGGTAAAAGGACCATGAAGTCAAATATTCCACCAAACAACATGGAAAGTTTAAAATAGGGGCAATTGGGCTTTTCTTTTTGCTAACACCCCCTTTCCCAGTTCCTGGATACACCCCTGTACTGCTGTAGTAGGCAACAGCAAAATATCGCTGTATGAAATCCCATTTATAACAAAACTAAAATTTTTTGCTGGTGGAACATTTGAGAAAATTCAAGCCTGGAGGCAAATCATTTATAGAAATTATATACATTTATGACATACATTTAGGAAATAAACTACCATAGAAGAAGGGCATAAGAAGTATGACTTTCACCTTGCTAATATACTTCCCATGATAATAATGAATGGAGGGTATGATACAATTGAGGGCGCAATGATTTAAACTTTTAACTTTCTGATCACAAAAGCGCCGAGCTTAGAACGTGTTTATATTCTTATAAACGGGTCACTATGGAAAGTGGTGAAACATATGCAAACAGTAACAGCACCTGAGTTAACATTTAGAAAGTGTAAATAAGTTTAAAGTGATGCATTGTATAATAGTAAATAAAACCATGAACGACACTCACAGGAGTTATTAAATCATTATTTATGTCTACAAGTGTTTAAAAAAAATACTAAATCATCTCATTTATGCTAAGGTTACAAAAGGGTCGCATAATGTTTCTATGAAAGGCTATCTATTTTTAAGAAATCCTTGGCAGGTCATGTTTGTATCACTGAAAGCACTAAACATGTTGCATAGTCACATAACATAATTGTACAATATATCAAAAACATGAAATATCAATGGGTTAATAACAAGTCATGTCACGAACTTCCCAGGCCAGACTGCTCGGAAAATATTGTTTCCGAAAAGAGGGCGCTAATGTCACAGTTTATGTTCCGAGAACGAACTTATGAAGTAGTTTTGTTGACTCTGTAGTTGTTTGTCTACTGTATGAATTCGGACAGAAAAATATGAAACAATTAAAATTATTACGAGTCTATGTAGTTAAATGTCAATTAACTAAATTTTAAATATATTTTAAATCTTACCCCCAGAATTCCAGTTCTTCAAAAAACAAGAGACTTGAACTATATTTTATTACATTTGGCCAACCTGATTTCAATAAACTAATGTTAGATTACTGCTATATATCACCTCATTACTCTGAAATATGTCCAAGGACAATTGAACAACAAATAGTTTACTGAACAATATAGACAGCGAACAGTTTAAGAAGGTGTTATTATTGGTGTCGTTTTTGCGACACAACTTTAAAAAGGACCATTTTTGGTCAGATGTGTATAAAATTTGTACGCATAAACTAGAGATGATTTTCAACAAAGCCCCATTTTTAGTATGACCCATAAAAAAGGTTTTCATCAAGTACTGTACAATGCCACAATAGAAAAAACTAAATTCCAGGAGAAAATTTGATAATTCCGGGAACCCTGGAGATGATTCAAAATTCCTGGAGACTTGGGAGCTCTGGTGATCGCTCCTGTTAATTTAGAAATAGTATGTCTAATTATTTAAAATTTAGCAAAGGCTAAATTATTGTCTTGTTTTTTTTGTTTGAATTTTGGAGATTTTGAGAATAACAGGCCTTTAAAATGCAAAATAAAAGCAAATGGTAGTTCAAGGATGGTTATTTCATGGACCCTGGTTTCATTCACAGATAGGTTTTTCAATAAACTGAAAGGTAATGAGTTCAATTCTAACCATTGATATGCTTCAGATACAGTTGGAACTGTTGAATGATTTCAAAACCCATGAAAGGAATACAACATACTATGAGGTCTTTACAAAGAATGCAAAATTATATCGTAATCATTTGTTGCCAAGCACAGATTTTTTTTTTAATTTGGGTCGGTTGGGAAACCCTTTTTTTTTTAATGTTACTGTATCTTTTATTCCTGTATAAAAATCTTACATAAATACTTCCTACAAGTTACCGTATGTGTTTAATAAAAAAATCTGGAAATACAAAACATTTTAAAAAGGCCCACCCTGATTTTCAAATTGGTCGGTCGGATTGGGCAACATAAATTTGATTTTAGGCTAAATACATTATAAAAATCATAGTCCATCTTACATGGTAAACCTGGGTTACCTCCCAATATATATACTGTAATCAATAATAATAATAATTCTGATTGGTTAACACTTTTGGCATTGGTGCTTAAAAGCTGGAATTTTATGGACAAATTTTCATTCCTGATGATGACATAACTTATGTCGAAATATTTAATCCTGTCACGATGGGATGTATCTCATTGCTTGGAGTATGCATTATACTTTATTACAATAATAAACATAGTAAGCAGGTTTTTATAGATTGAGTGAAGGTCCGGGCATTCACTCATAAGCCTCCAACAAGCCTGCAATTATTAATCCACCATCCATCCCACACCATCTATCCACTCTGAAGTTTGCACCTTCCAAAATAACATTCTAGTTACATCCCTGATTAACCCCAGGTACCTATTCATACTCCTGGGTGAGAGCAGCAACATGAATTGGGTTCATCCGTGATACACACCGTGGGAATCAACCTTTAACCTCATGAATTAAACCTCAAATGGCGACCGCTGAGACAACATGTTCCTTCATACCCACATAATACTAATGTTGTGATTTTGAGTGGTAAAGAATTCAATATAGTTGAAGATCCTGTCTGTATTCTCAGCATGAGGCGTATTTTGGAGCTGTAAGGTTCCATTGAATATACCGCAGTAACATAACCCCATATTGAATCCCACAGAGATCTCTATTCATAGTAGTTAATGCACAACATAGGCCAATATAAATCATGTTGTTCCAGCATATGTCACAGTACATGACCATTTGCCATGCATAGATCTGAAGTAATTTTTCTGAGCATTGCTGTTTATGAAACAATAAAAACCAACAGAGGATACACTAGTATACAACATTATGCAGTTCAGTGATAAAACTTATATTAAGAGATTCAATAAAAATATAAATCTCCAACCGGGGGTGGGGGGAGGGAGGGGGCATGCTCTATCTGATAAGCAAAAATACGTTGTTTTCACTATTTTGCCTGCATTTGCCTAGGATAATGATCTTCATGTGCTAATTCTCAGGTTTTTAATGGTGATAATCTTTTTTCAGAACTGAAGGGGATAAGGACATCTCCTTTCCCTTGATGCCCCACTGCAATTTGCACATGACCACACTTACACTTCATAGGTCTAAAGTAAATTTCAGCATTGCTGTGTATAATAAAAGAATAAAAGTCCAGAACTATCTTGAGTATTACTATTATTGATCCACCTGATATAAAACATTAATGTGCTTTGAATAAATATAATTAATATACATTTTTTGTGGTATCACTTATAGCATGTAACTAAAAAATATTTTTTCTCAGATACTTTTTTGATGATTCCTATGTACCTTATCATAAAGTGGGCCCATTGTCAAAAGTGTGCTCTGAAATTCTGGTAATTATGTAAGCTATGTGGCTAAATTGGGAAATGAAGATCTTAGCAACAATTCAGGTAGTTAAATTAGTCCAGTGCGAACAGCACAGGAAGTTTACCTGACAGGAAACTTACCCAAGCCGCGCGGTTAATTTAACCGAG
>JAOTQE010144324.1:0-11538 GCA_025631205.1 Nesometra sesokonis | reverse complement strand
ACCACGCCCACCCGGACTGGAAAAGTGCGCCCCCCCCCCCCCTTTCGGCGGATCCTGGATCCGCGCCTGAGGATCCAGGATCTATTTAACTATACCTCGGCAAAATTAGGGGGCGAACATCCTAAATCCGCCTCTGTAAGCTACAACTGTTTTTAAAAAACAATCACATGAAAGTTTACGTTATCATAGGCCTACCTGCTTGTATACCAGCTAAAGCACGGGCAGCTATTAACACCGTAGTTTGATTCGATTCTGGAATATAGACACTCATATATAAACAATTCGCAAGTAATCCTACGATTAATGTTATGATTATTGGCGATTTGCAATTGTATTTCCCCGCTGTCCATCCACATATAAATCCTGAGAAAGCAGCAAACAAACCCTGTGTAGAGTTAGCCCAGCCCAGCAATGTTGCCGTAGCATTTTCATCAATCTAAAACAATTGTACGTAATTATAAGTGAAAGTTCTTAGAAGTAAAACCAAAATTATGCTTACTTGTATAGCCTACGTTTCGTTGACTCTCAGCCAACATCGTCAGTACGATTGTGTCTGGTTTTCAGATTTTTTCCTTCCTCCTGGTTTTGTACGTAGATCATTACAACACGTGATGATGGTGATTGTGGTGGTGGTGGTGGTGGTGATGGTGGTGATGATGGTGATGATGGTGATGATGATGATGATGATGATGATGATGATGATTATGAAGGTTTGATGATGATGATGATGATGACGATCACGATGATGATGATGATGATCATGTTGATGGGATGATGATGATGGTGATGATGGTGGTGGTGGTGATGGTGGCGGCGATGATGATAATGATGTAGAATTAAATTGTACTTTTGTAATGTTGGCAATCCGTTACAATACAGGATTAACTCGATTATATAAAAAATTTAAATTTGGTATGTAAAAATTAACTTACGTCAAGCAAATAAGACCAAATAGAGGGCAATATAACAGAGTAGGTGACTGCTTCACAGAAAATAGTGAAATACATAACACGAATTGACCTCCATCGCGCCTTCTCTTTGCTGCCATCAAGTATACAGTTATTCCTAATAGAAGAAAAAGAACACGCCTTGGTAAATTTATCTTTATACTGGCAAGGAACACAAAATAATATGATGATAATGATGATGATGACGATGATGATGTGATCGTGGAATTGTTGATGTGATAGAGGTGGCAACCGCGATGGTGGTTATTATCATCATCATCATCATTATTCTCGTTATTGTTGCTGTCATCATCATCATCATCATCATCAACATCATAATCATCATCATCATCAAACCTTCATAATCATCATCATAATTATCATCATCTCATCATCATCATAACATTCATAATCATCATCATAATTATCATCATCTCATCATCATTATCATCATCATCATCATCGTCAACATCATCATCATCATCATCATCATCATCATTATTTTCGTCATCGAATTCGTCGTTATCGCCATCATCATCATCATCATCATCATAATTATCATCATCATCATCATCATCATCATCATCATCATCATCACCACCACAATCATCATCATCGTCGCCTTCGTCATCGTCATCGTATAGCCATCGTCAACGTAACCATCATTGTCATCATCTTCATCGTCGTCAACATTGTCATCGTCATTGCCATTGTCATTCAATACTTAGGTGTTCTGGTTTCTTTGCCACTGCCACCATAACTCGTTTCTACTTCTACTTCATTTAACAGGGGCGTTTTCAGTGACTCTGAAGATTTGATATCTGTAAAATATTTACATAGTAGGCTTACGGATTGTATTTTGCTCCATTACTAACGTATGTTTGCACTGAAATAACTGTAACATAATTGAGAAAAAAAATGAAAATAAATGTCGGTTAGACCGCACCTACCGCAGACTACTGTGGTTAGTTCTGGATGTACTACTGTACTTCAAACCATAGTGATCTTAAGTAGGTGTGGTCTTAGGACTTAACCTCCCACGGACCCTTCAGCCAAAGCCGGGGGGAAACACAATGCAAGTATGCTGACCAAATCATTAAAAAAAACAGTACCTCCCCTTTTCCAGATTTTGGAATCAGACAAACAAAAAATCCGAGGGCCGGAGGATGGGTGGAAGATGTGGATGTAGTCCCTGACGCGGGGAGGGCGTGAAATGCAGATTCTATCTCCGAGTAATGTCACAACTGGTCGACATAAAGCATAAGAGACCAACGGTTGGGTTTTCACATATAATGAAAAGGAACATTATAAAATTCTGCCTGTAGACTGAGACAGCAGGTACTCGGTTAGATTGTTATTTTGTTAATTCAATGCCTTACGAAGGAGTGGGGGCGCACTTTTCAAGCCGTGCAGGCGTGATTGCCGGTTTGATTTTGACGAGCCTAAACATAAATAAGTTATTTCCCCGTTTTGCGTGTTTTGGTACCATGTTTGGCCCAAATTTATGTCATTTTATCCTTTTGGGGTCAATTTTAGACCCGGCGCTCCTAATATAAGGAGGGGGCGGGGAGCGCAACTACGTTTTGCCGATAATAGAGGGCCGCGCGCCGGCTGCGTCCCTCACCCCCCCCCCACCCCCCGCGCATGTTCCCAATTATCCCAGTAGTATACCCTTGGTTGCATTTTCAAATTGGTAAACCTGGTCAGTATATTGCAGAAGTCGGTCGATAGGAAAGGACAGATACAACATTGGATAGAATGGAAGGAGTAATTGTGGTTTATTATACCCAACCTTCACCATTTTTAGGCTGAAGTCGAAAAATATTGAAATATTGCACCTAACCACTATCTCAGCTCCTATCATGGTTTGGCTGACTAGACATGTGAATATATGACATTTCTAGATTTTCAGAAATGGTGATTTTTTTTTGTTTTGTATCACTGTTGTTAGAGGTCCGGTAGTCGATGCTATTCTGTAAGGTACAGAAATAGTTTAACCAAAACCTTTTAGTAGTATGCCAATTGTACTAGTAACTATACTGTCGAATTTATTCACATTTATACTAGGTTATAAATCTGTATTTATTCTGCAATGTGTAAGTTTACCGCTGGTTCTGTGGAATAATAGTTCCGTTTGTCTATGGTAAGATGATGTTACGTATTATGTACAGAAATAACCTTAACAAATGTTTCGGAATAAACTAATCAAAATTACTGAGAAAAACTTTTTAATATTAAATTTTACTTACTGAATTCCATTTGTATTTTTACATAAGCAGATAACTATGAATTCAACTGCAACAACGGAAGTGCCATAATTCCATCGGTCATGACTAAATGCGTCAAACTAATCAGCTGTGTCGGCAAGGACCTGAACTGATTAAATAATAAAGATCAACAGGCGTATCACGTGCATAAATACAATTATTAATATCACGTGTTAAATTATATTTATAGGCCTACATTATTTGTAGGATCAGGTGCGAAAGTTGGATCCTGAGAGGCGAGATGCTCTTCGCTGGTGTCAGCAGTTCCGGATTTAAACGTGTTGGTGGGGGAGGTGGGGATTTAGAGGCTTAAAATTTACCCGAATAAAAATGTTTGGTTGTAAAGGCAATGGGCTGATAAAAATAGATGCTGTATATGAACTCCTTCCTAAGGGCGAAGTCGGGGCTGTTATTGCAAGCAGGATTTTTTTCTTGTTACAATCGAAATCGGAATTTAAATAAGCCCCACCCCACCCACAAATTACAATCTTAGATCCTCTACTGGTTGTAAGTAATTACTAAGTAAATTTTCCTGCCTTGAAAAGTGCCCGAATGGACAGTTTCGAAATTGGAGAGTGTCAGAGTAGAATTTCTGAACGGGACGCCATGTGCCTTACACGTTTTTTTTTATACAAATATTTTTATTTAGGTAAAACCAAATTATGTCCACCTGAAAATAGGTCGATGTAAAGAACCTGAATCTTAAGACGCTATTTCAATGTAATTAAATGTAACGACGTCTGGAATTGGATTTTAATTAAAACTTATGGCTTGGTTGGTTTAGATGGTGGTAAGCACTGTGCTGTAAGCTGAACCGCTTCGAATTGCTTTTTTATGGTTCGATCAAACACTACGCCTCTCTCTTTGTGTTTCGAGTGGAGGGTTGAAATACAAATTGAATTAGCGCACCATCTTGTTCATGATTACCTTTAAGAACGCGATGCACTCATCGGAAAAGTGTAGTGGATTGTCTCCCGGTGTACTGCCCAATCACCACCAGAAGGACCCCACTGGAAAGAGTAGGGGATTGCCTCCAGGTGTACTACTCAATCACCATCAGAAGAATCCAACTGGAAAGAGTAGGAGGTTGTATCCCGGTGTGCTTGGCAATCATCACCAGGAGGGCTCCACTTGAAGAGTATGGGCGTGTCTAGAAATTTATGAGGGGGTGGGAGACTAAGACGCGGCTGGATTTTTTGACAAGCAAAAAATAAAACATTAGGCCTATAACCAGTAGTTTACACTTTTTATGTTGGAATGTTTGACTTTAAAGACTCTTTTCCACAAACATTACAGTTATTTTCCTCTGAAGAGGTTGCTCATTACCGCTGACTACAATTGGTTACACCACTGATTTCTGTCTTCCTCATGAATCGATGGCTTTTCAGTTTTTGAATCTGTACAGGGGTGGGTGCAGAATTTTCAAAAGGGGAGGGGCGGAAGGGGGCCGGTAGAAAGTCGAAGTTTTAGGGGGTCGGGGAATGCTCCCCCAGGACATTTTGGTCTTTAGATGTCTGCAAATAGCCTCATGGATGTGTTAAGAGATCAATTCTTGTGATTGCTGAATATTTAGTTTTATAGACTATGTTAATAATATTGATATATTTTACTTTCCAAAAGGAGGGGGAGCCGGTCGCCCCCCTTTAAATCCGTCCTGCTGTATGACTATTTAGGTGACCTGATTTACAGTAGTTATTTATCTATTCATTATCGTTAATTTCATCTTTGAAGGTCGTTCTTGTATAATATCTATAGTCAAGCAATTTGCAGCCTTTATATGGACTTTGGATTTTTCATGTAACAAGTTACATAAGTCCGTCGTGCTGCTGCGAACAACAATGCTTCGCTTTGGTAATGTACTTTTTTGTTTAATTTGTTTATACTGTAGTAAGTTTTATTGTTGTATGTCGTTGATTGGTCTGGTATTCGACATTTACTGTAGTCATCCTATTAAAACAGTAAATTTAAAACGAATTATCTCCTCCAGCGAAGTTGGAAATGAGGTTATATTTTCGTCCCTGTTAATTAGTCTCTGCCAACAAAGTTGGCAAGAGGTTAGCTTTAACAATTTTCAAACTTTAATTTTAAGTCTTAGTTGTCTTAATATTTACGAAATTCTTTACAGTCTATCTAGTTAACGACCATTCAAAACAGTAATAGATGTATACACACATTACGACTTTTTTGTACATTGGTACTTTAATTAAACTACAAGCCTTTGAAATAGGTACCGAAAGATGCTGAAAATTTCATGGAACGACAGGAAAACAAATGAAAACAAAAGTCTTAGTTGTCTTAATATTTACGAAATTCTTTACAGTCTATCTAGTTAACGACCATTCAAAACAGTAATAGATGTATACACACATTACGACTTTTTTGTACATTGGTACTTTAATTAAACTACAAGCCTTTGAAATAGGTACCGAAAGATGCTGAAAATTTCATGGAACGACAGGAAAACAAATGTAGAAATTCTTGACACCCTACAAGTAAAACAATATGTAATTCCAGCAATTTAAAAAGAAAGATTATATACTTTGGTCATTTAATCAGAAGAAATGATATACAAAGAGTATTGATGGATGGTCAAGTGGCGCGAAAGAGAATTGTAGACGTCCTAGAATTTACTGGACGAGAATATTTATGAATGGACTAAGTCAACATCATATGTAGGGATGGTTAGAAAGACCCTTGACAGAAAAGTTTGGAGAAGCATGGCAGTCAACCTTCTAGATGGAGATGAAACCTGATGATGATGATGATGATGATGATGATGATGATGAGGATGATGATGATGATGATGATGATGATGATGGTATATCCAGGATCTACTTAAGTAATAGGGACGTTTCGAAAATTTACGAAGCACGATAATGAAAATGGATACGTCACACTTATATTTTTTTTTTTAAGATTCATTCATGGAAATGGTAAAAAACGATGTATGTGTATTACAAACATTGTTCGATCTCATTTCCATCATCAAGCAGTTCCTCAAACTAATTTTCTGCACCTGGATATAATAGCCTATTCAAGACAGATTTCTGGTTTAGTCAACTGCTCAAAATCTAGCTTCTTTCCAATTTGTGTTTTCTTCAGTTTTTTTTTATGAGTGTGCAGACCACAGGGACATGCTCGCTTTGGCCTTTACAGGAAGGATTGAATGGAGTAGAAGCAGGGGAAGAAGAAGAAGAAGAGTTACATGGATGTTGAGTTTGAGAAAGTGGCTGGAAAAAAATGAGCTCAATTAAGAGGAGCTGTGGAGAAGAGCTAACAAGGACAATATGGCTCACCATGTTAGCCGACGTCCTTAGACATGGAACCTAGAGGAAGAACATAGTTTGACGCAATGGATATGGCCTAGAGTTTATGTTTTGCGAAACATATTCAAATCTCATAGGATAAGTTATTTTTTTAACTATAACTAACAAAAATTTAAGATTGGAAACTTGCACTCTGAGAGTGACATCTAATGTTATTATGATTCATTCACTATTTTCAGAAACCAATGGAAGGAAGTTTGCAGATCCGTTTAAAAACTCGTTTGAAATTCTTGACTCAGTTGATCACTACAGGTAGGCCTACTGTTAAAGGAGATCAGGGGCGCGAAATGTGATGAGGTTCCTTCCTCTTAATACGTTCAAAACAATAAATATTTACCCAGTAAATGATTGACAATCTGTATAAATATACTATAGCTGCTATTTTATAGAATTTAAACCACACATAATATGCATTCTTGCTTAACTTGCCAAAATATGATACGATAATACGATAGACTTTATTGCAATTTACATAGAATGAAATTAAAGTTTAACCAACATTAGAGTAAACAATTAATTAATAGCAACTAAAATTAAGTCAGCCTCTTTAGTATTAACAAGTAAGATATCACTATTCCATTATTTACAAATATTACAAATTAAGATTGTTATTGGTATAACATTTAAAAACAAAATGTATTTCAACATTTTAATCTGGTAATTAGGTCTCTATACACATTTAAATTAATATATATAGAATTATAATCATCAGCCTTATGTTTTATCCTGATAATCTACCACCGTACCACCGCATAAAGGTGTTAAGTTTTATATTACAAATTTGGTTTGAATTTCTATGGTGAGTAGGAATCAAATGGTTCAACATATGATCAAAACCTCTTCACCTAACAGAAATAATTGTTGCACGATTGCATTCGTTTGCCGATCTCCTAAACAAGGTAATGCAATGATTGTGTAAGCTCTATGCGGAAAGAAAGGGCGATACTACCTATTGTTCTGTGGTGGATTGTTTGCAGTTGAGACAAATGTTTTTGGGTTATACTAGTGACCAAAAATGTAGTGATGCCCTGGTAGCCTACTATATTTTACTGTACCGTACTCTGGGATTAAAGTATATAGATTCAAGTATTGTTTTCATACATGTATTTACACAATACCACAGTTGTTTTTTTATTGTTAGAAGGAACTTTCATGGAAATGATTTTGAAAATTAAAACTGTTGTGACGTCATTACACTCTTGAGAGTTAGCAATCGCCCTTTCGTATTATAAACAACATTCTGATGGTTGTCTGTCATTCTTTTACTGTAGGCTATATTACATAAAAAGCGTTTTTCATCATTGCTGCATTATGGTAGTACAATTTAGTGTCATTTTTTATTGTCTTTTAGTAGGAATTAATGAAGTTACAATTGATTACATTTCAGTAATGCAAGTTCTATTAAGAAAATAAGCGGACGATGGCGTTCCATACGTACTATGTACTTCGTAACATTTAGCCACGCTTTCTCAGGTTCAATAATCCTAACATCGATGTGGTCTTATTTGAAGTTTGTAAGTTTTATGTTGTTAATATCATCGTTGTCACCACATTCGACAGGGCGATAATGAATCCGTCGTCATCATCACTGAAATTCCTAAACATCATCATTATTATTATTAATAAATCATAGTACGGTTCTTTTGCCAAAAGACCGCGGATCAGATAACTCGCCATAAGGACGAGTTTAAATCTAGTTATTATCATCAACATTTAAATCATTATCATCACCATCGTCGTCGTCGTCGCCGCCACCAGTTGGCCTACCTTTATCATCATCGTCACCACCACCGCCGCTGTCGTCTATCCTCATCATGTTTATTAGTGAGGTTTCGCAAATTTACGAAATACGAAAACGAAAACGGATACGTCACACTTCCATTTTTTAAAGTTGCTAAATGTGTTAAAAAATGTATCAAATTTTCCACCTACGAATCGTTGATATCGTCGTAAAATATTCACCAACTGTGACTGATATTCAAGGTGTTCTATTCAAACGTTACATGAAATTGTGACGTATCCGTTTTCGTATTCGTATTTCGTAAAGATGCGAAACCTCACTAATAGCTTATCAGTTATTCCAAAGTATATTTGTAATTTCAAAAGCGGATCCCAGAGCGGATCTAGATGACACATTCCCGTCCCACAAACCACGTTTCGTGGGTTTTAATGTTGGCAAACAAAGGGTAATTTTGCTTCTTTTATTGGGCGCATCCAACCGAGCTGCTAGAAAGAGGGGGGCTCGATGCCAGTTGGAAACTGTCAGATTTTTATCAGTCAATGGCAATTTCTAAAGCCCGCCCAGGTTCTGGGAAAATTTTTCTGTACAAGTGTTTTATGGTGTACTTTTAGAGTCCCAATGTGTGCAAACTATGATTTTTCTCTTGTAAATATTCTACCAAGTCAAAAATAGAGGAAGGGGTGGGGTCCGGGTGCCTTCCCGCTTCTTTACATCCGCGCCTATATTTTGAATGGTTTGCCACACTTTAGCCACATTATTTCATTTTATGTATTGTGGGACATTAGCAGGGGCGTATCAAGGATTCAGGGAATGGGGAAGCTCAAGCCTGATGGAATTTTAAAAATTCAAAAAAGACAAAAAAGGTCCTGTCATCAATTTTAGGGCTTTTTGTACAGGTACGGTACGTTGTTTTCACGCCTTCTTTTCTCCTGTCATCTATATTTCATTTCCTGAAGGGGTATACTCGATGGCTCAATCTTCTTCTTTGTATGCTATTTTTATTTCTTTTTACCTCATTGGGTGCTTGAGTACCCTAAACACCCCCTGGGTACGCTACTGATTATCTTGTTTTTTCGTCCTAGGTTTTCAGTAATATATATTACTTCTTGGAAAAAAGGGGATAGGAATAGCCAGGTAAAGCGGTAGACGGTAGGACAATGAAAACAATTGCCTATCGCCTAAATTAGTATGGTTGACAGGTATTCAATATATAGAAATTATGTGTTTTCTCTAGATGAATGACGACGTTGAGCCAACGGTGATGGGACATCTAACAGGGATTCAGGAACTTGTTTCGTTACTGTCGAGTATTACTTGTGGGGTATTCAGCAGTCACATTGGGTGCACAGTACCTCTCATCATCACCACCATAGCAGCTATATGTTCAAACATATTTTACATACTACCAGCTTTTATAGGATCTACAAAGCTTACCTTAATATTTGTATCCAGAGGCCTTGCAGGGGTGGCTGGAGGTAACTTCAAAATAATTTTACTATACTACGTTTTAAAATAAATAATACGCAGTATAAAGTAACCAAACTATAACAGTAGACCATATAATATATAACTCACGTGAGCGAGCGTACACAATGTCAGTAAGGTTTGTTACTCCGGATTTACAAACAATGTAAACTATAAATGATGACGTCTGAACTATTACTTTGATTATTCCATAATGGCCTTCCGGGGTTTCATTTTGATTTGCTGTATTCATTATGTATACATTTTCCACGCATAATTACCCTCGCCCCTCTGAAGTGTGTAGAGGATATTACAATGAGCTCCGTCTGTCTGCATCCATATCTCAAAAACAAAAAAAGATTTGGCCGATTTACTTCGAATATGTATACAATGCCAACAGTGTGTAGGTCCTTCCGAGGTTTGGTTCTGATCCGCCTTACCACATGAATTATGGATTCTAATCTGTTTGATTTCGTGTTTACTGCCTTCTTTTGGTAAAACAACTAGACAGGCCTGACCTACTAAGGCCTATCCATCTGTTGTTTCTAAAATAACAAAACACAACCTTTCTTGACACTGAGAACAGTACGGTAGTATTTTTTTCGGTGCGGCATTCAAGTTAAAATAAGACAAGAATCGATTCCATTAAAACGTCTCTGAGGTCATATCCGGGACCCCGGGACCCTCTTAATTTAGTCTTGACTCTTTAATGGCCCTTTCTTTTCAAAAAGTTCTGCATCTGCCCCTGGCCTTCCTAAGATTTAGTGGTGCACTGTGCACTTTTTTGCTTCTTAATTGCCAGCTTTACTTTTTTTATTCTCTTGATTGAGAGCGCTCATCCTCCACACTATCCAGGTTATTGTTAATACACACTGTACCTAATTTCAGTGCTAAATTAGTTTTATTCATGCCCCTGTCATTTTCTTCATATGTCTTTCTAGGTAACTTAGCAGTTACCAGAGTCTATTTATCTGCTGGTACTACCTTAGAAGAGCGATCCTTAGCTACGTCACACCTAGTCGCTGCACAGATGATTGGATTTACAGTTGCACCGAGTCAGTATCGACATTCTTTGACATTTTAAAACATAATACTTAAAAATTGTCATCAAAATAATATTTCTTAATTGTACACCAACCCGTCTGGTTATAGTTAATGCAACTCTTTGAAGACCACCGTTTTGTACACAATGACCGCCTTTTCATTTCTATGGGCTTGTCCTAATCTGTCTATCTATATTATATTTAATGTATTTCCTTTGAGATCCGAAGGCCACAAGTTTTGCATAGTTGCATCTGTAGATCTTTAAGACCATGCAAACTAGTGCCGTTTATGGATCTCATTTGACACATCTCTCACTTGACATATTCTCGAGTGTCCACTGGTAATAATATCAAAAAAATAATAATATTAAACCATTCGCCTATCTTAACATCTTAACAAGATTCAAAATCCTTCACTTTGAAAATCTGAATTAATCATGATTGTTCTTTTATTGACTTCATATTAGTTGTACAGATGTTATACGTTCCCATTGGAGAAGACGGTTTTGGATTCTCTAACATTCGATTCAACATGTACACACTACCAGCCATTACCAATGCACTGTTAGGAATTGCAGTCCTCATTAGCATGTTATTTGTATTTAAGGAGGTACATATTGATGATGTTCACAAAGGGGAAGCTATCCATTTAAATCATAAAGGTAAAGCTAGCATTTACTAAGATAAATAATATATACATATTACGTTGTCGCAGTTTACTGCTGTCAATTTGTATATATTTGTATATAT
>JAOTQE010144313.1:0-11538 GCA_025631205.1 Nesometra sesokonis | reverse complement strand
GCTATAATGATTCTTTATGTGAGTATTATTGTTATTAAAACGGCCAAACTTAGTAATAACAATAAAAATGCATTTATCGTAGCGTATTCAAAAATAGGAATTAGAACCACCATAACCACCATAACGATCCAAACTATTTGCCATCTCACGTCACAACGTATAGAGGGCCACAGGTCTTAGCCGCTTAATTAGTTAGATTACGCTAATAATTGACCATGTTTATTTTTAATATAAATGTTAATGGATCCGATAATCTGATAATAATAACCCAGGCAAGCAGGGGAGGATGCAGACTTTTGGAAAAACCCGAAACACAAGTTCCATGACACATTGTTTTATGGTGTTAACATTTTTTCCATTTTCAATGAATAGGAGCCGGTAGAGGGTGAATTTTTTAAGGGAGTCCGGGGGGAATGTTCTAGGATTAGCTTCGCAGCATTTAATTACAATTTGTAATTACTAGTTTTAGGTATATTTGCTTATATCATGTTTATTTTGTTATGTGGATATATACTTCCGAAATAAAGTTAATTGAATTGAATTACATCCAAGAAGTATGGAAAAAATAATTTCCCACCAAACAGTGAATAGAAAAGGCTCCAGCAAAAAATGTTTGTTTACCACCCTACCAAAGGATAAAAACTGATGATGGAGGGATGTTTTTTTAAACCGACCCTCTGATGTTGTAGTGATTTTACATTGGGCCAGATCATCCACATTATATTAGAAGCGCGCAAATATGATGCCCATACCAGTGATCCAGAGGCCTGTATTGTGTACATCGTTATTAACTTGAAAATTGTTCATATTAATTTGTGTTAAGAAAATCCAAAACATTTTAAGTAAATAAGACAGAAATAACAATTGTTTGCAAATAGTAAAGTAGGTAAAAAAAAAAAATCTGGATGTACCAAAAAGTGATGGCTGTGGGGGTTATAAATAATTTTTTATGGGGTCTAATACCAATTAATCAATCACAAGACAAGAAATAGTAAGAAGCTAATAATTAAACAAGTGAACATGTATGGGACAGAAGTGCTTTTTGTATAGGGGTGCAATTATTTAGAATGAATTATCGGATGAATTAAAAAATTGTAGAAGTATTAGTTCATTTAAAAATAAACTAAAAGATAAGTATATAAGTGCGTACAAAGATGATGCAGTTGAATGCTTGGACAACAATTGCAATATGTGTAACATATAGATCATTAATTAGCTGTACTTTTTTAAAACATAATGTATTGATATTGGGTATTATTAATATTGTTAGTATTATTAATATTTAATGTTATATGTTTTTAATCATTGCTGCGAAGCAGCTAATCCTAATCTGTACAGCACATTGACCTCTCGGGGTCAGGGTTTGTCAGATTAGATAGGCCTGATCGCCCTGAACAGTGTAGTTTTGTTCCTTTGTTTTGCCGGGTAAAATCAATTACTGTAGGCGACGTTTGTAGACTAAGCCTACCTATTCGTCGAGTACCCGGCCCCGATCGAGTATAACTATTCTAAACGCTCGTTTTTAGGCCAGTATCCAATATTTTTTCCTCGCGCCTTCCTTCTGGTCGTCTCTTACAATACAGGCGGATACAGGACAACCCGTACCTAAACCAACCCGTACCCCAAATTTGGACGATTCGTACCGTATTAGTTAGCACATAGCCAAAGATCGCTGTTAAAATAAACTTGTTTAAAATAGGTATTACAAGCTATGATATTTCTTTTTGTGAGTATTATTGTTATTAAAACGGCCAAACTTAGTAATAACAATAAAAATACATTTATAGTAGCGTAATAAAAAATAGGAATTATAACCACAATAACGATCCAAAGTATTTGTCATCTCACGCCATAACGTATAGAGGGCAACAGGTCTTAGCCGCTTAATTATTTAGATTATGCTAGTATTAATTGACCATGTTTATTTTAAATATAAATGTTTATGGATCCGATAATCTGATAATAATAACCTAGGCAAGCAGGGGAGGATACAGACTTTTGGAAAGGAGCGGGGTGGAAGGGGGCCGGTAGAGGCTGAATTTTTTAGGGCAGTCCGGGGGGAATGTTTTAGGATTTGCTTCGCAGCATTCACTTACAATTTGTAATTACTAGTTTCTATTACTATATTGTATAGCTCTATGCATGTTTGTTATATATTAGGTCTCTGCATCTAAAAGCAAGCTTCAGAGTTCCTTTTTCACAAAAAAATATTAATTATTTGTACATCATTTTTTTTTATCTTTCGTGGGTGTTACCCACCTTTATTCATGTTTAATAATCATTTTACATCATATTTACAAACATGGCTCACATAGGCCTACTACATATCTACAAATATTCGACCTAAAGACTATAGTAGTCTCAGATTTGACATAAATATCATCTAACATCATTTTATTGTATTTTATATATGTTATTGATATTTTATATACTAATATTACTAATATTTTATCATTATTAATATTAATAATAATATTATTGTTATTATTGTTGCTGTTGCTGCTGCTGTAATAATATAAATATTTGAAGTGTTTAATCTACATAAGAATTAAGAACAAACATAAAACATTTTTCATTGAATATCGAAATATTGAAGTTTCTGTGTTACATTTTTTCTAAAATTAAAAATATCAGTTTTTATTTACTCCACATAGTGAGGCTAGCTTCAAAATCTGGGATAGATCGGCAACGATGAAAGTCATTTCTTACAGTATGTTATTGTGTAACATCTGTTAATGAAATGTAAAGTTAAGATATGAATTTAAAAAAAAACAAAATTGACCTGCTGGCCCTCCAAATTTTTGAGCCAAAAGGGCAATACAATATTCTTTTGGTCTTAATTGTATTTTATTATTTTATATTTGCTAATTTTGCCTGTAAAAAATGTGTAAAATGCAACTGTTTTCCAGTGTAAAATGCACTTTTTACACTGGAAAACTGGATATAAAGCCTAAAATCACGTTTTCCATGTACCGTACCACCTATTTAAATTTGGAGGAGCACATTATCTCCATTTAACTACAGTGAGATTGAAATTCACGTGTTTAGTGTGTTAATTAATAAATTAATTTTATTTATTTTAAATTATGTCATTACTACAAACTCATTTTTTAAAAATAGCATTGCCTTAACTGCAAGTTTTTCACTTTATGCATTAAAAGATTTATAAAAAGACAGATGGCAGCAAACAAAATATCAATTACCTCTCCATTGATGTTTTTATAGTTCTCAACTGTTACGTCACAAACAACAGTATACCTGCCAAATTGTTTGGCGCCAATGCCTGAGACAAACGGTGTAACCAATGGTGGGCCACATTTTCTCCGATGTCGATCTAGCAAGCAAAAAAAAAAAACAGAAAAAATCCCTCATCTGCCCATTTTTTGGCTGTTTCTGTATAGATTAGCATGGTTTTGGGGCCGTTTTTACCATATTTTGCTCTATATTCTTGTGCGTGAGAAAAACTATTGGATTAACTGTCTATGCGTTAGAATTTTGCAAATGCAAGAAAATTATTTGTGCATGCATCCAGAATAGGCTCCACTTGTCGCTATCCAATTCAAAGAAGCTGATTCTTATCCGTCACTTATCATGGTGTATCGTGATATTTTTGGTAGTTATATATTAATGTAATAACTAAGCTTCCATGTTATTAGTACATTCTTATGGTCCATTCTAATGTTGCAAACTGTCTAGTCTCAAAATGACTATTCTACAACAAACGATTACAAAATCATTCAACCGTAAAATGACTGTAATTTTGGAAAAGGGCAAGACCTACTGTTTTTCTATTGTTGTGACAACCAGTATTCTCTATAAAGACGATTGCTGAAAGTTTCATTAACCAGTGACCAGAGATGTAATTATGTTCGACAGAGACCATCCACCACTCTTTTGGTAAACCTTTGTTTTAGCTAACATTTTATTAAATTTTCATTATCCTCCATAGGGTACATTGGTTCAATTTTTTGCAACATCTGAGATGGTCAACTGGTAGAATTGATTTGGTATGGAATGACTAACTAAAATGCCACATTAGCAGTTGCTTAAGAGAAATGACTATGATCACCAGGCACAGGTCTGTACTGTATTAAAAGCTTCAGTGATGTATTAAGGATGGAGTTTCTACCTATAAGCAGCTGCAGTGAGTATGTTGATTATACGCATTTATTTTGGCTAGTGAAATTCATGTTGGACCAGTCATCATATATTCCAGTTAATGGTCCATTTTGGCCAGTTAAATTTTCCAAAAAATATGAAATTATTTCGTTTTTTACATTAACCATCATTACCACTATAAAAAATTAGAAAACCGCAACAACCAATAAATTAGATCTCTTTTTAAGTATGCTCCTTATTATGAAGCTCCAATGCAGGGTGATAGCAGTATGTTGTATAACAAACTTTTACTTTAATGTGAGCAAGTCTTGAGTTGGTGGCGAAAAAATGGGGACCAGTGAATTTGACTGCGGACTGGTAAAAGAATTGAAACACTGGTCCTGTGTGCCAGTGAAAAAACTTAAAATTATGAAAATTGATTGTACTATGAGTAATCTTAGTGATTGAAATGAGTTTGGTTGAACCTCCATGTACTGTACGACACTTCTTGTAAGTGGACACATCCCATAACGTCCACTCATTCAAAGCTGGTTTGTTCTTCCATATCGTTTTAGTTTTGTTTTTGGTACCTCTTGTATGCAGCCGTCTACCTTAAGGAGCTGCGTATATCTTCAACTTAAAATGTTTTTTTTGTATGTTAATTTATCTCCTAAATGTCACCCAAAAACATTCATGATATTTTTAAACAAAGGATACATATTTCTTTACAAATCCCCATAACTGAAATTAAAGATCAATCTGATAATTATATTTTGTAATTTTTGCCATTTATCAAGTAGCTTCACTCCTTTTCTTTGCTTTGTTGTACATCCAACAGCAAATTTTCTCATCACTTACAGAATGGAAACTACGTTATGCTTCCTAAACTGAGTCTTACTATGAGGCTTGGGGAGTGACACTGTTATGTTGTAAAGAAACTACAGTGCATGGCCAAGTTTGAAACCAAAACCTTGAGATTTGGAAGGCAAGCATGATAATCACCAAGCTACAATGCCCAACTGAACTTTCCAGAACAACAGCACCACTAATCCCCTATAAATAAAAATAAGTGTTTTGACTTTAAAATATCTTCTAATCCTCTCCAAAACTCCTATCCTTCTAATTATTTTCAAATGCATCATTCAGACAGGGGTTTAACCAATTTCCTTAAGTAGGCTTTTTAAATTAATATTTCTTTCTTTTATAGCAAAAGTTGAAGACATCGGCCAATTAAAAGGAGTAAAAGGAGTAGAAGAAAGAGCAGGCTACCTGAAATACAACATTTCTCAATTGATTTAAAAGGAACTAGTGGACTGCCTAGTGGTAAGGAAAATCTCAAAAGGTTATTTTCATTGCAAGAGCAGATAAGTGTTTGCTCACATGATGATTCGGTTGCACAGTTAAGATTTCAGAGGGAAAGTGAACTGCTATTAGAAGTATGAAGGTTACATGTTTCTGCTACCACTATGATTGCTACAGGTATTTCAACCAACCATTTTGAAACTTGCTCTTACTGTAGAAGGTGGTCATCCAAGAAAAGACACAGCTTCTTGTAGAGTGTTGTGGCAGCAGTAACATGGATTTTTCAGTCAATTTCATAAGAGTTCATCATTGCATTTATCAACAGAAGATAAACCAGGTATCACAACTTGCTTGTCGTTAATAGCCTATGGCAAAGGCAAAATGGTTGAAAAGATTATCTCATAAAGTCTGTATAGTTTTCCTTTAACATTACATTGATCATGTCCTTTTTCCCTGTAGATCACCATTACTCTGATGATCCCTATCACAAACAAATTTCATTTGATTTACATGTATTCGTGAATGCAAAAGCTTATTATTTTTTAGTTTGTTACCATGAAATTAACAGGTTTAGTACGTTTTTACTAGAAAATATGAACCACATCATCATTTCAGAATTTTCCTGGAATGAAAAGGTATGAAAGGAAACATACAAATGCAGATTCTAGAACTATTTTACAGGTATCACAATGTTGCTTCATGATATTTTGATAGTCATGTAAACCTATTGGAATTCATGGATCATTTCAAAATGCAAAACTAGTTGATAACTCATGTTCACATAAAATTTTATTCTAAATCACTTCTGAGTTTAAGTAGTGGCACATCCATGTGTAAAACTAAAAGCTTCCCTGCATGCTTTACAACCATTTAGTCTAAGGCTATCATATACCAGTGAGAGCAGTTGACGTAGTGTTTGCGGCTCAGGATCCCAATCGAGAGGTCGTTGGTTCGAGACTCACTCATGCCAGTTGCTTGTGCACCTGAGCAAAGCACTTCTGTAAGATGGGTACCGGCAAATTGTTGGGAAGTAACCTGTGATGGACTAGGGTCCCATCCAGGGGGAGTATCATACTCTCATCCGCTTCACGCTACAGAAACTGGAGTTAGCCTCCAGCCCTATGAGCCTTCAGACTTGGACAATGTATTTTTATCATATACATAGGAAAACTGGGTTCCCCACCATATTACTATGCCTGTAACACACTCAGCATCATGAAGGTACATGCACTATTTCACCTGAATGCCGTGACCTTAATTGCGTAAACACTGTGAACACCATGAACCATAAGGAAATGAAACTAAAGATAAAAAAAACTATACAGTTTGCAACTCATCGAAACTGCAGCCCTACATTAATTGTCTGCATACCCTGCAGTAATACCAGTTGCCGTATCATACTGGTTGACGGTAAAATCACAAATCATCATCTTGGAACAGTAGGGCCTATTACAGTAGAAAAACAACAATACCAGCCTGGCTTATAATAGACGTATACTGTAATATGTAGTTCTCATAAATTATACTTTTTGACCACCCTCTGGTTTCTAGCTTACCTCAACATTTGCTTAACACAAGGCGGAAAAACATGGCAAGTATCTTTGGCCTTGCACATTTTACATAGAGGGCTAACTGTCCAATCCAGGGGATTACAGTCCCAAACAGAACTGGTCTGTTAACACTTGACTGTGTCATCTACTACATTGGCTCTTCAGCTCGGACTCACTAAACACCACCATAGGTAAAGCTGGATCCCGCCGCCCCATTAAGAGCATGTTTGGGGTGACTGGATCGACATCGGCGATTTCTGATGCCCAATGCGTTTGAATTAAGTATACCCTCAACCTCCGTCAATACAGTACGCAGTACAACGTCTGGCACTACTCTGTCCTTTAAATCACCTTTCAGTGCACCTTTGACTGATCGCACTTCCCTCTCCCAAACTCCTCCAAAGTGAAGGGCACTTGGAGGCAGAATCTGACTTTGAATTGGGTCAGGCGACTTGCAAACTCTGGCTCCATTGACTTTAAAGTTACTTCAGTCTCCTGGGCTCCCTTTAAATTTGTTCCACAGTCCAGGCTACGAGTCCATATGGCACAATGCCCAACAATTGACATAAAAGCTCCATCACATGATTTAATGTCATTTTACTAAATATAAAAATGTCAATTGTTTTATTGTTTTATTTAAAATTTTACATTGCATTTTACCATCAGCCATCTTTTACAGTATCTTTGATATAAAGCATCTATCATAGGTAATGTTTTAAGCAAGTCAAATGTCTTTGCATACTGTAATCTTAAAAGCCAAATAAAAAGGTTTTTTTCATACTCCAGATATTTTTCTTTTAACTGGTTAATGGTATGTATGGTCCATTTTCTGGTCAAAATCTCTGTAAAAGTTTGTAGATATTTTTCAAATATATTGATCGGTTCCCTGATTCTTGTTTGAATCCTTTCATTGTTTTGGTATCTTTTCTTTTCTGATGCAGACTGCTAGATAATTGGCAAATTCTGCCTTGATGTACTGATTCATGTCGGTACAAATATTGCATCTACTCGGCTTGCGACAGTTTGTTTTTACATTCTCTCATTCTACAAACATTCCTTCAATTGGAGTAGATGTTATGATTGAGACATTGATGTTTCTTTCTTTGTTCAAACTTTCTGTCTCCAAATACTAACAGGCTGGATACTGTTTTAATTTGGCAAGAAATTAGCAATATTTGTAAAGCACCTGGCTCCATTGCTGTCTCCCTCTTGTTCATTTATTGTTCTGATCTTACATCGGGGGTTTTCAAGGAATTTTTGGTTACCATATGTTGAGTACAATAACTTTTTGTTATCAGCATGCATGTACGATAATTGTGCGTTGTTGTTGCATTAAAATCAAATGTTGCAATGGTGATGTTTACTTTTATGTTTTACAATGTTTGTGGTAGTGTAGCTACAAAATGTGCACCACTCTTCTCACATGTCCTCACATGTCTATTGAGATACTTACTACTGACAACATATTTGTTGGACTGAGAGTGACTTTAAAGTGTCTCATGTAAACTTAGTCATTTGGTGAATAAATCAATAGATTAGATGTTATTACTCCAGTAGATTTATTTGTTTTCCTTAAATTCATATATTCTATATTGGACTATATCATGCAAAAGACTCTACTACTATAACTAACACATTTAATTGTACGGAAAAAGGTTAGCATAATTTTGCTAAAATGCTCAGTATCTTTTGTATTTTTTGAAATATTTGTTGTGGTTCTACTGTACTTACTCCACTTTCAAGTGAATGAGGTCTTCAACAACTTATTTGTTGTGATGCATGTGTACTTTTATAAAACTTTATTGAACTTTGGTGAGCACTTAAAAGATTAACGGCTGTGTTAATGTACTGTATTTAGCACAAGGTGGATTTCTTTTACCTTCCAGCTTTTGCAAAGTGCTAGATTGATCATGATGTATTGGTTTAGGGGATTGCTTCTAAATCGAGCAGCACATCCTTACTGTACTCTGGTCATGTTTCTGGCCATTCACAGTTTGTGATCAACTTTTCAAAACTAACTTTAGAGCATCTGCTAACTGATTACCTATTGCTTCACCAGTTATTTCATCATATGAAACTCAAGTCTGACAACAGGTTTGTTGCTTATAGTACAGTATACTTTAAGTTGTTCTCAGTTTCTGCAATCTGTTACTTCATCACACTGCACATTTTTTTATGACTAGTTGTTTGAACTGGCTGGCTTCACCATTGAAAAAAAAAAAGTGTTTTGTAAGGCTGAGCATTCTTACTTCAATTCAAAAGTAATGTGGTCTAGAAAGGTAGCTACTTGATAATTCCCATGTACCAAAACATTACTTACCAGAACTACAACAAATAGAATTGTTGATTCATGGTCAATGTTTTCACATGAAAATGAAATGTGTAACTTGGTCATGACGCCAATAACCACTCTGAAATCTGTTCTGCTGAATGAAGGAGTAGATCACTGCAAAATCAATCTGCAACATGATGCAGTACATTTGTCATTTGTCTTTCCCTTCTCTGATTCAAAATGTTGTTGCCTCTTTATGAAGGTGTACACAAGAAATGAAGAGTTTGACCTGGATAGGACAATCCTGCACTGTTTCATTTCCATAACTTTTAGCCATCTGCCTTCAATGCTCTGAAACCATTCCACTGTTGCTGCCTGCTATTCAGAAAAGTCATAGGTTGTATCAATTTTTTCTTTTACAAACGTCACACTTTCCCATCATATGCTATTTGATCTCCTAGTCACAGACAACGAAGGCTATGAAACCTTGAATATGAGGTTAGAATTACTTGAGTCTTCTTTAGGCATTCCAAAAAGTACCATACATTCGTGTGGTACAGGCAAACACAACTGTGTTGAAAGTCTTTGAATAAGAATACATGTGGTGGACGTAATGCAAAGAACTTTGATAATGACACCTGTTGTTCTTGTTGTGCTTCAGGTTATAGACTGAAACTCTTTAAAGGTTAGCACAAGGCAAATGCTTTTGTACATATTCTTTTTTCCATCATCATTCTTCTTTATGAAAGAATATTTCTGGTTCTGATTTTACCAAGAAGTGTCATCATGACAGTAAAAATCAGTGATGGCAACAATTTTTACAAGTTTTTGGCTGTAAAAAAAGTTTCACAACAAACATAATTTTTTTCCAATCAGTGACCTCTAATATGATAGATGGATTCCTCATTTATTAGTTTTAGTGAAGCCACCAATATACATTGGTTACCTCATTAGTGATCAACATCATTACAATAAGTGACTTCAGACTCTATAAGTCTTTACTCATGCTTACGAAAAGCTTCAGAATTTTCATTGTTTATTTCTCAAGAAATGTTGCCACTTTTCGGGGAGTTTTAAGTTTATCACTCGACTGCATAAAGTGCTTCTGAATAAACATGCTGTAAATGTTTCAGAAATGCCCTTCGGATATTCTATGTTGCACACAAAAATTCAAATAGGGTACTTATGGCTGTAGTGACACTTGAAGTATTTATACAATTAACTTTTCAACAACAAAATAGCAGCAATAATCACAACAAATGGGTCTCCACTCTTCAGTTTATTGGTAATGTAATCGTTTGTAGTTTCTCTCTGATGCAAATAAAAATAACAGTCTGTTAAAATTCGTAATGCTGCCATATGGTTGCAAAAGCAGAAAATCTACTTTTGCCTGATTGTGAAACACATGCCCAGGCTGTAGCTACATAGCAAAGGTTAAAGTTGACAACAGACAGACAGATATGGCCAGGGGCATAAAATATAAACAAGAACTACATGGAATTTAAATTCCAATGAGACAAGATTTAATATTTTCGACAAACATGGATAAACAGGTAAAAGTATCATTATGCTTCACATACCATAAAATACATTAGTGTTTCATCTGACAAAAAACAACATTGCACGATGTTAAACTTTACAAACCATATTGCTTGATATCAATATTTCTTACTCTATTTTTAAGGGCTTTGTTTACAGTTACGATATATTTACAAAAGACAATTTTATCAGTTTTAGATTAACAGCAATTTTACCTCAAGCACTTCAATACAGTATTAAAAGTGGTTTCCTTGATTTTCTAGTAGGGATGGAAGCACCATAAGACCAACAACTTGTTTATCAGCCACCTGCATATCAAAGATGAGAGTTGTGAGGCTAGTTTTAGATTTGACGATTGATAAGATGTTACTTGCAGCTTTATCTAAAGCGTCCACAAATGTCATATGAAGTTCAGTGTCTGTTTTTCTTTTGAAACTCATATCCAGTTTTCTTTTAATTTGGAAGACAAGTGGATTTGTGCTATGAACTTCCTCCTTTGAGCATGTTATTTTCATACATTGTCTAATTACATATATGCTTGGAGTCTTTCTTCCATTCCTTTGCAATTTATTCAAAGTGCTCATTAACAATTTTGTCATCTTCATGATCTGTAATGTCTGGACTCTAGACCAGATTTCAACACCATAATGCCAGAATCTTAATTTAAGCCTGTTTTCCTGTCGATCGTTGAGTTGCGGCAAGTTGCGTTGAGTTGAAAATCGTTGAAGTTGAACCTATCTCAACTTCATGGCTAAACACACTTGATTTACACCAATT
>JAOTQE010144312.1:0-23175 GCA_025631205.1 Nesometra sesokonis | reverse complement strand
TAAAATTCGTCTCTAATAAACGCCCCCCTTCAGAAAAATGCAACGCCCCGGGGGCGTTTATTAGGAACAATACGGTAGTTAATCTAAATCATAGGAATGCCTTAAAGGTACACACAATATTTATAAATGACTTGTGTATAAAGATAAGCATGCCATTCAGCTATGTACCTCTTAAAAATTTCTTCTCTAGAATATTGTCTCTTTTTTGTGGTTCAGTTTGCTAAACAAGCAGTAGTTGGTGTGTTTTACACAGAACCATGGTGTTTTGTCCATGTTAAATTCATCACCACTTTCCTTGTGTTATTACAAGTGGAAGGCCACAATAAAAATGGTGTGCTGTTTTTGAAACAAGATTTTTAAATATATTTTACCTTCTGCAACATGGCTTGTGTACATTGTTAATTATGCACTCTTTGGGAACATGTACGAAATTAAGAAAGTATAATGCATACTCCAAGCAATGAGATACACACCATTGTGACAGGATTTGGTATTTTAACATAAATTATGTCATCTTTAGAAATGATGATATTCCTGATGATGACATAATTTATGTTGAGATGTTGAATCCTGTCACAATGCCATGTATCTTATTGATTGGAGTATGCATTATACTTTCTTACTTTTAGTGGACTTTTCAGAGTAGGAAATTGTATCTCGGTTTACTAGAAAAGAGATTGAAATAATTAATTACAAATTGCAAACATCATAAATATGACTAAATTTGAAGGACTCCATAATCTTGGAGAATTTATGGTTAAAATCCTATTTAGGATCTTGTGTGGGTTAAAACGTACTAAAAATGTTCATTTCAAAGAAATCAATCTATATGTAGTTCAAACTTTAAGGTTTCAATGTTTGTTTTTCAGAAAATGGATAAGATTCCATATCCTAAACCATTACTTTTGGATCCTAATGATGAAAACATCCTGTTGGGTATCCCTAAGGATAAGAACCCAAATCAAACCCTCTCCCCTACAAAGGAAAAGAAGGAACCAAGACGATCCCAGGTGTTACTCAAGAAGGCTGGTGTTACCAGGGATGATGACGATGAGGTATGCTATGCAGTTTAATTGTGTGAGTTGAATAGCCGAGTGCTTAAGGCATGGGTACTGTAATGTAAAATGAAACCTACATGTTTTTTTAGTCCCAAAATTCCATTAGTGGGATACCTTTCAGACTGGAATTTCAAGCTTTTGCGTGACAAGGTGTTTTTTAATATTGATATATATATATATATATATATTGTGACTCATAAGAATTAAGAGTATTATTCAAGGTACAGTATGTTAAAATGTTAAAGACACAATAGGTATCATCCTTTGTTGCTAGCAGTAATAAAAAAAATGAGGTCATGGCCAAGGACTTATAACTTCAAGTTATAATTACTTGTTTGATCACTATGCAAAGTAAGCATTAAATTAATAAAACAAATAAAGCATTGTTGATTTCATACCAAGGTGTTTTATATTGGTATTCTATACCGCCAGACTAAAATAAATTGTAGGATCTTCCGTTTGAAAACAAATTTAAAGGTTAAAATAAGAAGAAGTTTGGTGCGTTGCTTTTTTGTAAAAATTATTTCTTGTTTAGTTGTAAGATAGCCTTAGAATATTTATAATACATGATTTTATGTTTCCTGTAGGATATGTCACTTGAGGACGATGAAAGAACAGATCCATATAACATCTCAAACGATGAATACTATTATCCTAAAAATATCGGAGAAAATAAACTGAGAGCAAGTATGGCAGGAAATCTACAGGTATGAGAAAATTACAGTATTTTTGCTTACCTAAATTATTCTTCATTTATTATGATATACATTATAGAAATCTGTGCTGTATTCTTGTGCTGTAATATTGTTAATCCAGGGATGTAGCTTAAATATTCCAAGGGCGGGCCAGCAACACATGTGTGGGTGGGTGGCATGATGACTTAAAATAGTATTTTTACATTTTTCAGAGGCTTAGGGTGGGTGGAAGGTATTAAAATAAGCTTTAAGGTGGGTGGAACATTTTTATGGTGGGCAGCCCCGCCCAGCTCGACCCTGCATAATTACATCCCTGTGGTTAAATCAACGTTCTACAGGCCCTGAACAAGGAGTTACTAAACATGATGGGGAAGCAAGGGACGGTATTCTGTTCTGAATAGAGTGCAAAAACAAACTGGCTTTACGTATTGCAGAGGACTAACACTATATTTAACTTTTGACTAAAACACATTGCTTATGCTTAATGCTTATATTCAGATAAGCTTTTCTTCATGTTTTGTTGACATCATTTTGTTTATTTATAATTTTCACCAATATAGCACTCTACCCCAGCAGTGGAACTGAGACAGCCATTCTTTCCAACTCATCTTGGACCATTTAAACTGCGTCACTTTCATCGTCCAATCTTGAAGAAGTTTTCACATGGTCCTCTGTCAAATCCCGGGCCTCATGAAGTCTGGCCATTGGCTAGAAGGATTAAGTTAAAAGCAAAGGTAATCTTTCATAATTACAAAGATTGTTTTATAATAACATGTTTACTTCCAGGGTGATTGTATTTGATTAAAATTGGTAGCCCGTTAGAAAGTTGCATCACATTAGATAGGAATCTGGGGCGCATCTAGGACTTTGATAATGGTGTGGTGGTGTGGGTGAAGGTTAGGGGTGGTGGGGCTGTGATGGTAAGCCATGTGGTAGGTGTACCTGATGCGATTTTTACAAGCTAAATAGAGGTCAGTTACACCAATATGTCCCAATTTACATCTTTCTATATGTGCTTAGTGGCTTCAATAATCTATTTGAAATATGTTTTTCTTTCAAATAAGATTCAAAATATTAGTTTATTTTTTTTGTTGGGGTGGGGGAGTTTAATAAGCTCTCCCTAAATCCATCTGTGGGGTTGTATCTACACAAATTTAGAACTGTGTTTATGGAAGTATGGTCTCTATAGAATGTTTTTAGTTTCGTCATCTGGTATAATGACTTCGCTATTTTGTTGCCTTGTTTGTTATATTAAAAAAACCTCACTATTTTGCAAATGACAATATCAAAAGTCGTTATCTGAGAAAAATCTTCAGAGAAGGTGACTACTTAGCAATACCAATTTCATTGGATAAACTTAAAAAAAAACTGTTCAACTATTATTATTTAATTATGTTCTGTTTTCAGCAAAGAGAGCAGGAGCGAGTTGCATCAGGTGGTGGCGGTATGTTTTTTATGCGTAAACCCGAGGACTTGACAGGAATGGATGGAGATATCATTGTGACAGAATATTGTGAAGAATATCCACCTCAGATTTTACAAGTAGGAATGGCAACGAGGCTGCTAAATTACTACAAAAGGGTAAATACCAAAGTTTAGTCTTATATTGTAAATCTTGAAATAAACACCACAGTGCTTAGTTGTAATTTTTTTTTGGAGGCTTTAACACAGCACTTTTTTGAGAACAATGTTTATTTGAAAGCAGTAATTAAATTGAGAGAGCAATTACTAACAAATGAGGCTAGTCATGGAAAACCCACCAAGTTGTCGCACAAGTTATTGAAAAATAAGCAAATAAATAACAGAAAATATAAACAAATACAAAGGAAATTTGTGTCTATTTTGTCCAATAACGTAAGTTATAGATGTCCGATTTGATAATTGACCCCTCATTTTAAAGATTGTTAAAAGTGGAATATGGTTGTAACAATAACTAAATTTTCGATTTTCCTACAACGTGGTGGTTTGGCCATGTCATGCGTCAAATATTTTGCATGGAACTTTCCAAGCCTTTTTGTGTGTTAATACATGTATCACCTATTCCTGTTGATAATGTCATCTTAAAAAAAATGTTTTAAATATTATTTATGGGTTAATTTGTCATTTAAACACCTGAGTATAGATTTTATCTAAAACCCTTTTTTAAAGTGTTTCATGTAATTTGTACTTTAAAATAAGCACTTAATTATAAATGGTAAAATAAATGTTATATATTGGTGCAGTTTGAGTTAGATGCCTATTCTAGAATTTAAGGTATGTCACTTACAAATGGCAAAAAAATATAATAATGTAGCACAGAATTTATGAATTCAAAATAGAAATTAGTGTATTGAAAATTATTTGTATTATGTTATTTTATTATTACAGGTCATATGTCTTAAAAATCCGTATGTTATATATTTTGTGGTCTAGTGATAAATAGTATGGGAATGTGTTAAAGGTTTTACTTTTTTGCGCTATTTTCAAGTTTTTACATTTCATGTTTCTTTCAAATTACCAAGTTAATATAAACATTTGTGTAAGTTATCATTCATCCGGTAGTTGATATATTTAAGTTAATATAAAATTAATTTTAATGATCATATTTCAAGTAACAATGCAAAAAATAGATTCAACTGCTACTAATGATCCTATGCTGTTTAGTACGTATTCTAAATCAATTGATTCATTCAATTTTCAGAAACCTGGGACTGATGCCAAGCCCCCAACTTATGACTATGGTGAAACCACGTTTGTACATACTTCCCCATTCCTTGGCAATATACCACCTGGCACTTCCACACAGGCTATAGAGAACAACCTGTTCCGTGCTCCTGTCTACAAGCACAAGATGCCTACCACGGATTTCCTAGTCATCAGAACTAGGCACAAGTATTTCATTCGTAACCTGACCACTATATTCACAGTTGGACAAGAATGTCCATTGATGGAAGTGCCTGGACCAAACTCAAAGAAGGCGAACAACCATATCAGAGATTTCCTTCAGGTAATGTCTGCATATATTTATGTTTGGTGCAACACAATTCAAACATTAAGGTAGATACTGTAGATAGAGATTTATTTTAAAGAACAAAAAAAAATATAACTATGTAACAAAAACAAGGAAAAAAAAGTTATATACAGAGAACCTCATTCTAGTATGTTATGTGTGAGTTTACTGGGTAAACATGACTTTTTTTTTCCCTAAGAATTAAAAATATATAGGCACAACCCTTATATCATGATTTGAGTTACCCCAACTTAACTTTTGTATTAATTTAATTAATTAAATCATGTTATTCTGTATGTTCTGAAATTAGCGATTAAGAAGTTGTGGCAGAATATATTGTATAAAATGGAAATGTTGTTAAGCAGTATATATACTTTTTTTAACATACTTGGAGCCATTTTGACACTGGATTGTGAATTAATAGTAATAAATTAACTTACATTTGCAAAATTTCGGTACCAACTGAACATTCGTTAGGCACATCTGGTCGATGCTGCTGTTATGGTTATATCTTCCTCAGTAATCACCATATTAACAACAGCACCGACCAGATGTGCCTGACGAGAATTCAGTTGGTACCGAAATTTTGCAAATGTAAGTTTATACTACTATTAATACATAATCTAGTGTCGAAATTTTTCCACATATGTTAAAAAAAAACTGTATGTCCAGTATTAAGCTGGGCATTTACTGTGTCGTACGACGCTCGCACGACTAAACCGTCGCTCCCTGTGTGTATCGTTGCTGGACGCGATGACAGTCTTCTACTCATTGGCCGACAGGTTTTATTTAGTGATTCAACCAGAAAATCACTAAAAATAGAATACTGTCATTGTGTCTGGTAACCACACACACAAGGAGCGACGGTTTAGTCATGTGACAGTCACACAACGCAGTGAGTCCCCGGCTTCACACTCCATAAATATCAATTGTCTCATTTAACTTTGCATCTTTGTGGGTTTTTATATATCTTTGTAGGTTTTTATATATCTTTGTAGGTTTTTATATATCTTTGTAGGTTTTTATATATCGGTTGTTCTACAAAAGTAAGGATAAGATCAAGAGGATTAAGATGGAAGACATTAAGAAGGCATTCCCAACACATTCTGAAAGCAGCATTAGAAAGAGGTTAAAGTTATGTGCAGATTTCAAGAGAACAGGTTAGAAAATTGAAATACAATTACAAATTTTACAAATAATTTATACTTGATGACTCAAGCTGAATGAAGTCCCAACCCTTTGAAGTGAAATATGCTGATAACTGAATGTTTAAAAAGCTTTGTTTTACCCAAAAATCTTGCTGTGTGGTTTGTTTTAAGGGCCATATTGATTTTTTGGCTAATTGTGAGGTCTTTCTAAAAATTAGTCAAAAATTTGAACTCTGAACTATTTTGATTATTACCTCAAAGTTATTCTGAAAATTGTAATAAAATACATAAAGCTATCCCCAAAATAGATGAGTATTGATTGTCTTTGCGGTATCTTCACCAGAAAAACCCCGTTGAAAACAATTCTTAACTGTTGCTTTTTTTTGTGTATCACAATGAAATATCCTAGTCAAACCTTATTACTTTCTGAAGACCAATATTTTATTCATAATAACTTAACAAAAAATGAAATGGATGTTTCTTAAAAAAGATATAAATTTTTCTATTGCTTTCAATAGGAATGGATTCTAATTGGTGGGTATTGAAGCCAGACTTCCGTCTACCAACAGAGGAGGAGATGCGGGCAGTTGTCACTCCTGAGCAATGTTGTGCTTATTACTCCATGTTGGCTGCAGAACAAAGGCTTAAAGTTAGAACTGTTTCAGTTTTTTTTAATAAGTAGTAAAATAAACATTTTTCCAATTACTTTATTAATTTTAGTTCAGTGATACATTATTCAGTTACTCTACTCTAGTGGTGTTGTAGCTTGGTGGTTAAACTTCTTGCCTGGACATCCTGAGGTCTTAGGTTCAATGACCAAGCTCTAGGATTACTGTGATGACTGTAAATGTCACTGCCAAAGCCTTGAATCGAGACTAAGCTTTAAGCATAAGATATAGTATACCCAACCTGTAATTGACCAGTTAATGTTAAAGGGGAACTCCGGGAATAAAATTTCTATGGATACACCTATAGAACAATTAGTTGCTACCCTACTGATAAAATTTCACAACATTTAGACAATGATATCATGAATGAGAACACTTTCCAAAGTAGGCATTAATTCAAAATGTGAGTCTACTCTCAAGATTCAAGCTTCAAGACTCAAGAATTTTATTGCTACTGAAGCCAGTTATGGTCTATTAAAAATAAAAATTAGGGATTTTGAAAGGGTTGTGTTTAAAAACCATACCAAAATTCACATTGAAAATTACCTTTTGTAATGTGAATTTAACTGATCTTTCCATTTATGTGAGTTAATATTTGTAATGTGGTTTTGGTTTTCAAGCACAACCCTTTCAAAATTTCCAATTTTTCTATTCTTTAACACTGTGTAATTTGAGTAGTAGACCCACTTTTGAATAGGGACTCACTTTTCAACACGTTATTCGGCATTATCTTTTTGTCCAAATGTTGTAAAATGTTGTCAGTTAGAACTAATGGTTCTATAGATTTATCCATAGAAATTTAAATCCCAGATTTGCCCTTTAATGTTAATGTTGTTATATTTATATAGTGTTTTAACAATCGTTAATTGTCTCAATTATAAACGCTTAAAAAGTAGGAGATTAAAAAAATACAAAGTGCAGCGAACTAAAGGTGCGTTTTCAAGAGAGTTTTGAATACTTCAATTGAAGGAGCCTCTTGGAAGATTGTTCAACATTTTGGAGCTGCAGCTACAAATGCCCTGTCTTTGTACATTTTTAGGCGAATATGTGGAACAAAAAGTGCAGATGTACTAGAAGTGAAGAAGAGATCTTGTACAGACTAGAGAACTATGTTTAATTCAGATTCGCTTGTTTTGGGGCAACCAAATATTTCATCAGCCAGCAACCATATTTCCACAGCTGATTTTAGTTGATAACTTATTTACTAAATATTAATAATCATTTATGTGGACAAAAAGTGTATTTTTGCCAACCAAAGTTTTAAAATAGCTTGCATAGGGATTAACAATTATTTTTAAATCCTGAAATGTTGTGACAGGAATTCTTTTCTTAATTAAGTCTGTCGAAAATATTAATTTTATAGAAGTTTTCTAACAACTTTTGTTGTTTTTTAGGACGCTGGTTACGGTGAGAAGTCCTTCTTTGCTCCAGAAGATGATAATGAAGATGACAGTGCAAAGATAGATGATGAGGTAAAAATTTGTAATATGCTCATATATACCTTAATTTAGATTTTTTGTATGCTAATTTACCTCCCATAAGCAGATGTCCCAGGAAAATTTAGTGATTTTTCTGTGAAATGAATACAAATTTCCATACAAAATCCTTATTCTGTTAATAGCTGAAAATCATATTACTGAACCAACTCAAAATTTGAGAAGTCAATTTTGTTTAGAAGACCATGAAGTGTAGGACATACATATGTGTGATTTTACAACGTTTGGCAGTCTCTTGGTCGAAATTCTTGTAAGCTAAAACTAAAGTGGAATCTGTTCTCGGACCCGAGGGTGTCCGCTTATGAGAGGTTCAAACTGTACTCTGTTCCTCATCCACATCAGCCATATTGTACACAGGACCAATGTCTTAACATCCCAAAAATGCTATTTCAACCCTCCAGGTGTTTTGTTTGTTTGTTACTTTATTTCTCTACACACAACATAAACAATACATAAATTTGTTATTACAAAATATACAGAAGGAAAAAATAGAAAAGAGGTAAGAAGTTAAAAAAGGGTGTTTAAAGGTGTGTAGATGGGGGTCAAATAAGTTTGAAAACAAACTTTAAGCATTGACCACCAGTTAAAATAAAAACTTAAGACCTATGACGGTGAAACACAAGGAAAGTGGCTATGTGGTTTTGCAACTACTACCAATTTAGTAGTAGTAAAATAAATGTCACTCTCTTATGTGATCATATAATATTTCTTCACAGGTTAAAACAGCCCCTTGGAACACAACGCGTGCTTTCATCTCAGCAATGAAGGGTAAATGTCTCCTTCAGGTGACAGGTACAGCCGATCCGACAGGATGTGGAGAAGGCTTCTCTTATGTTAAGGTTCCTAATAAACCTACTCAACAAAAGGTAAGATGGCATCTAATTTTAATAGAATGTTGGAGACAAATAGAATAAACAAAATCTAGTTATCTGCTGTTGTCAAACTGCAAGCAATAACATTAAACACAGTAAATTTACAAAATGATGGTCCATATACTGTACACAGGGTACAACTTGGACAAATTCTTGTCGCTACTGTATGTCCACACAGGACTACTGTGGACCCTGAAAATTTGCATCTACAAAACCATTTTTACAGCATATAGTATCAAAATTTATTGTCTTTTTGTATTTAGATATAAAATTATAAAATGAATACCGTAAAACTTCTATAGTAGCCCACTACTCTATTTTTAATCTCTCTCTATCATAAAGGTTAATCGATAATAATAACCCACTATTTTAATATTAAACCATGAGGATACCATTTTCATAAAAGAAGGTGAACATATGTATTTTTGTTCAGTTCATAAATAATGTTAAATTTACACAATGTGTTTACAAGTTTACAAGTGATGTATGTTATTTATTTTAATGAATTAGAGACAATCTTCGAGTTGTGTGGGTTACTGTTTCCAAATGCCTAGATTAAGCTTAGAAATAGTAACCCACTACTTTAATTGTAACCCCTGCTCTAATAGTTAGCATAGTAATTATATAATTCAAACTTCTTTCACTTTAATGAGATTGAGTGGCGCTGTAGCTTGGTGGTTAGCATGCTTGCCTTCCAATCCCGAGTTCCTGGGTTTGAACCTGGTTGAACGCTACGTTGGTTCCCACGACTTAACAACGCCACACCCGAAGCCTCATAATGAGACTTGGTTTAGAAAGCATGGTGTAGATCTCATCCTGTAAGTGGCGAGTAAATTTGGTGTTGGATGTGACACGAAATAAAAATTAAAAAAGTAAAAATCCCAATGTTACTATATTGGAACATCTATTTTATTTGTTCACAGGACAATCAGACATCACCTCAACCAGAAAAGAAGCTGGTTACAGGAACTGATGCTGATCTTAGAAGGCTAAATCTGAAAAGTGCTAAACAACTACTAAGGAAGTTTGGTGTTGCAGAGGAGGAGGTATGGCTCATGTCATAAACATTGACCATGTTTCCGTTCATTATTATCTGATGAATTATTGGAATAAATATCTGATATTATTATTCAATTCAGCCATTTTTACCGGTTCAATATTATGTAGTAACCACCTGTGTGTTGTGCAATATTAGCCGATGACGTCACTTCACCAAGTGAGAGAATTGTTTTGCTGTAAATGGCGAACGTACAACAAGACGTAGCTAGGCTTACCTACCTGTTAAAACTCTGCATTTTGCACAGTTGACTACCTATTGTTGATTATGAAGAATTACTAATTAATAAAGCACCCTACAAGAGTTGCTGTTAATAGGTTTTGCAAGAGAAGGACATGGATATTAATTTTGTTTAAGTTAGATACGGCGCGCTGCTCATTGCGAAGTAAACAAAACATTCTAGGCCATACTGATTACAAAAAAAACCAGTTCGTAGCTTGTGAATTACTCAATGCCACAAGTCATACATGAAAGTGGGTGGTCTATTCAACAGCTAATTTACCGCGTGTCACACGTTTATCGGAAGCGTGTGAACTTCGTGTGTCTGGTACATGATTTGTAGACGGTACTGTAGGCTAGCTAGGTCTTGGTCGCCGGTGCGGCAGGCCTAGGCCATAGTCTAGGACTAGGCTAAGCCCTGACAAATCGGTACTTAACCGTAATCTATAGTGCATAATAATTACCCAAAAATATTTTTCTCGCTGTGGCAAAATATTGCATCCATCTTCGACTCAGTTCAATATTTTGCCACAGCTCGAACAATATATTTTGGTATCCCCTCAAAGGCATTCAATATTACATAAATATCCTGCAGAAACAGGTTTTAACAGATTCTAATGGAAACAAAATTATCGCATGGTTGTTATTTTGATAAAAAATAGGTGGTGGAATTAATTTTAAGCAGATTGATTCAGTGTATGGAAAGGGCGGGGGGTGGGGGGTGCTTGACCATCAACTATGGTCATAAATACATGTTACAACTTAAATTTACTGGAACTCTAATAGAGCCAAAGTATAGTGCATACTCCAAGCAATGAGATACATGCCATTGTGACAGGATTCAATATTTCATGTTATTATATTGTCATCATTCCCGATGATGACATAATTTATGTCGAAATATTGAATCCTGTCACGATGGAGTGTATCTCATTGTTTGGAGTATGCATTATACTTTCTTACTTGAAGTTGAGTAGTGGACCTTTTGGATTTCAAAAGTTATATTCTACAGAAACTCTATAGATCCTATAAGATGATAATAATTTTTCCGGCGCAAAAATTGTTATACTGTAGTTGGGTTTTGCATTGGCTGCCGGCTTAAAATGACACCATTCTTATCCCCTCTCAAATTATGTAATTATCTGATATAATGTGGTAATTCTACCTTTTTTTCGGTTTACAGTGAAATTTCTAGAGAGACAATTTCAGGAGAGTTAAGAACACTAGCTATTTACATTTTGATGTAAGATGAATATTTATATATTTTAAAAATTTTATAGATTAAAAAGTTGTCACGTTGGGAAGTGATTGATGTTGTCCGTACATTATCAACTCAAAAGGCAAAAGCTGGTGAGGGCGGTATGAGTAAGTTTGCAAGGGGCAACCGCTTCAGTATTGCTGAGCATCAGGAAAGATATAAGGATGATTGTCAACGAATATTTGAACTTCAGAACAGGTAAGGTAAAAAACCAAACCACCTTTCTCATCATTGATTCTGTTCAGTTTTCTGGACAGATATTTTTAGACAGGGTCAAATACACTTAATTTACATTGGTTTCATGATTTTTGGAAAATGTCTCGTTTTGAATTAAATTTGGTTTTCCAAAAGATCGGGTCTGTGAAAGTTCACTGTACATAATTTTAAATAACAAACTACTCAGGCAGATCTCTAGCAACTTTTCTGAAAATTGAAACTGAAAGATTTAATACCTCCGTGCTAAAAAGAACATGTTGAGATGACCTTGTGTTTTAATGCATTCACAAAAGAAAACAATGGAACTGGATGACTGCAGTAATGCAGTAGATTTAATAGCAAAAATTACTGCAGTAACTGCAGTAGAATAATTTTATCATGGTCTCTTACCAATTTTCAATAATTTATATGTCCAGAAACTATTAATAATTAAAACTAACAATGCTTTTAAGACACATTTTTCAATAATCCCATGGTTTCCCGGATACAGTTCAGTGAAATTCAGTTCATTTAAAAAAATTTTAGTTAAGGCATTGGTACTTGCGTAAATTACTAATAAATTAAGAATAGCCAAATCAAGCCTAAAAGTAGTGGGCCCTCTTTGAAATATTATGGTAGTGGCTGGCATAAAAATCGTCTTATTTTAAACTTGAAAATGACTTTGCATTTATAACAGTTACACAAATGACATATGGTGGTGTTCTGAAGAGCATTTACAGCCTAATCTTTTGAGTTGGAGATACGAATTTATAAAGAGAATTTTAAAATTAATACCTTTTTAAACAAAAATGATTTTGAGCAGCGCATTTCATAAGAACAGCAGAGGAGGTCAAATTACTTAATTTAGTCCTAATACTATATCATCTACAGAGTACTGGCTTCTGATGAAATATTATCAACAGATGAAGACAGTAGCTCCGGAGATGACAGCGACATCGAGATGATGGGCAAGAATATTGACAGCATGTTAACAAATAAGAAAACAAGCTCTCAGATTTCACACGAGAAAGAAGAAGAGGAACGAAAAGAACTAAAACGAATGATTATGGCAGAGTCGCAGGATCCCAAGACAAAAAGGTCGAATGCCGGCACTCCTCCGGGTATGCCATCCAAATCTAGTGCTATTGTTGATGATGATAATGGATCTGTACACAGCTTTACTTCATCAATGGTAATTGTTTTATACCTTTTTTACATAAATTGTACAAAATACAATGTATCCTGCCAATTTTGCTTCAGCAGTAAGTAATTGCTGATGTCAGGGGCCATGTCAAAATTATCCTGCTGCAGTTACTGCAGTAATTCAGTTACAACAGTATTAGTTCAGTAGCTGAAAGAGAATTAATGAAGACAACATGTCAAGATGAGACATGATCTAATGCACTCACCAAAGACAGCTTCAAGGCACTGAAGAAGTACTGCATTAACTCCAGTAGACTGAATAGCAATAGATTACTGCAATGTAATAATTTTGATCTGGTCCCTTATTGTGGATGTTAGATTATCCATGGTCAGCTTGGCCTATGCCTACTGCTATTACTACTTTACCGTAGCTAAGCCAGCAAACACAGCCACTAACGTTATGCTGCATACTAAAAGTAAGTTGCCCTAGCTTATTTTATGCGAGTTCATTTTGGCTGGTGGATTGAATACATGAGTTGCACATCATCGTTTGGATAAAACATTAAGCCATTTGATCCCGAATACAACCTGGCTCATGTGCATGTTAAAAAAAAGTTGTGTTGTCTCCCCTTGTATACTGTCAAATCACCACCAAAAGACCCCACTAGAAATAAATCTGCTTTGGACTTTCTTGGGATAACCTTGTGTTTCTCACAACACCAAATTATATATAATCAGATACCTCTTTTGTACTACTGAAATTGGAAAAAGAAAGCTGTATTATTTTTAGATAAGATAGATAATTTTTAATTGTTTGTATTTGTAGGCTGGTAGACCACTAAAGATTTATCGTACATTTCGTGATGAGCATGGTATTGAGTACGTGCGAACAGAGATGGTTACAAAGCCTGAAGTTATCGATACATATGTGAGGATCAGACAGACCAAAGATGAGGCTTACATGTAAGTTTCTGTAGTTGTAAGATTAAAGTCTGCCATCTATAAGGCCTAAAAATTGTTTTGCTCAAGCCTGACTAACCCAAAATGTTGAATGTGTTTAAACCTTAATATATGACCCATCTTTTTTTGCTAAAAACTTAAAATTGTCTAAAAAAAATGTACATAATTGAAGTTATCTCAAAAATACCTTATTTGAAACAGAAAATAAAATTTGGAAAAATACAGTAATGGAGCTTATCAAAAAAAGAACATTTTTCCTAACCACCTAACTGACATTAAAAAAACGTTCTTGAGCAGATTTGTTTGTTAGGCTAATGAACAAATTGTAGTATAGAAAGCTACATTAAGACTCTCCATGCATTCTTTTTTTTATTTATTTTATTTTTCCCTCAAAAACTATTTTGGCATATGCCGGTGTGACATAAGCTGTTGGCTTCCAGTGAAATAGACAAAGCAAAACTGTTATTCTTAAAAATATTTGCCTATACTACACACACCCTCTTCAGTTTTTTTGTCAACTTTGAGATATTTGCAACATATTTGCAACATTAAAACAAAAATATCTTCTCAAATTTATGCTCCCTCTATGTTTTAAACTGATTTTTTTTTAAATTGTATGTTTTTTACGATTCTACCTATAGTAAAAAATAATTTGTGTTTATTTTGTTATACAATAATAAAAATGATCCAAATTTTTATATTTTTATTCATCGTTAGTATCTGCATCATGATCTAGTGTAAAAAACCAAAAGGAAGTTTTGATGAAAAGTACTTTTTTTTACATTTTGATGAAAAAAAAATCCAAAATGGCAGTCATGATGTCATAATTATGCAAATTAACATTTTGTTCCCTTCCCGCATAAGCTGACACCCTGCCCACCCCAACATAAATATAATTTCAAAATTATCTCTTTTATTAATTTTTTGCCATTTATCACCCTATTTTCCTTACAAACATGTCTCACACAACGGTAAGAATAACACTGTGTAATGAAAGAGTTAACACCTCTAGTCCATTGTTTCTCTATATCACTAATTGAAATAGTACTAATTTGTAAAATCACAAGGACTTCATATTTAGAAGTAGTATTTTCATGTCAATAGTAAACAGTTTGCATTGCATGATGAGGCTCATCGAGAAGAGATGAAGAAAGAACGAAGGCGGATCCAAGAGCAGCTCAGACGTATCAAACGAAACCAAGAGAAAGCTGCGAAAGAGAAAATTAACCCACCACCACCTAAGAAGCCAAAGAAAAAGAAGGAACGTCCAGAGTCTAAGGTTAAGGTATGTCTATAGGCTTCATTATCATCAACTATTATCAAACCAGTTTTGTTTTGTATAAATTATGCATTAAAATGTTTAACAGGTGTTGTCGGTTTATGGAGCAGCAGATGGGGCTGAATCCGAAAGGTCCACTAATCAACTTCAAGTAAGATAGTGTAATACATATTTCAAGCAATGAGATGTCACGATGGTGTGTATCTCATTGCTTGGAGTATGCATTATACTTTCTTACAGATAGGGCAGCATGTATTGTGTTTTATTCCAACCTTGATGTTGAGAGTTCAAACCTCCTCTGTACATCTCGACTGACTTAGATACCAAGATTCCATCAAAAAATTGTAAAGGGGCTCTGTAAATAAAATCCATTATGCCATGCCAGAGCCTTGGGTGCATGTACACTATGGTCAAAAGATTGCATGGAGTCATCGTGCGATAGTAGTATATAAAACAATTTCATAAATAGGTGTCATGATAAAATATCAAGAAGTGACCCTGTAATAGTTATGTCATGTTTTAGCCTTAGATGTATCATCCATGGTTTGTTGTTTGGTATGAAATTGATGAATTTATACATATACAATCATATACAATACATAAAATTAATTGAATCCATTTTTCTATTTAATTTAGTTAAAATGTGGTGCTTGTGGTCAGATTGGTCACATGAGAACCAACAAAGACTGCCCTCAATATAACAAAGCACAGAAAGATGTGTTCCCAGTGGTGGTTGCCATGACAGAAGAGCAGGAGGAAATTGAAGAGAAGAGAATTGATGAAGATGAATTGGTGAAGACAGAGGGCACTAAGATTACACTCTTAAAATCTGTGGTTGAACAGTAAGTATGAAATATAATTACAGTGGACTCTCAAAATACCAACCACCTGGAAATCTGAACTTTGCTAAACCGAACATTTTTTAAAGTCCCGAAATTAGGCTTATTACTAAAATTTATGTTAGCTAACAGAGCAACAATTTGAAAACATGAGATGTCGTGACAAAATGAGTCATGTTGCACGCCAAGTCATTGTGAGATATTCACAAAAATAGGTAGAAAGTTATAATTTATAAAAATGAGATTTTTGGTGTTTTGGAAGTTTATTACTTAAATTTTATAATTTCAAAACATTCTGCTTATGTTTATTTACAATAAACATGTTTTTGAACGACATTTTGTAAGAGCAGTTTTTTAAAATCAATGAAAAACAGGCAGGAAGTCAACAGTTTTTATCTTTAAAGTTGACTTTCTCCAAAGTGTGTTTTCATGCGTGTACATTTCAAAATTATTTTTCTCTGGTTATACTCCACCTATGAACCCAATTCAAAAACCAAGTTAAAGCTTATAACATCTTCTATCAAAATATAACAATAACTCAATTTTGATCTTTTGTACAATACGACTCATTTTGTCTGACCTTTTTTAAAATGTTTATGTTTTCGGAGTTTTGGGGTCAAGAAAATTGTCAGAAATGCAAAAAATATCCTGAACGCCTGAAAGGTCCACTAATCAACTTCAAGTGAAAAAGTATAATGCATACTACAAGCAATGAGGTACAAGCCATCGTGACAGGATTCAATATTTCGACATAAATTATGTTATCATTCCTGATGATGACATAATTTATGTCAAAATATTGAATCCTGTCATGATGGCGTGTATCTCATTGCTTTGAGTATACATTATACTTTGTTATCCTGAATGTACCTTCTAAAAAAAAAATCCTGTCTGGACAACCCAAATTTAAATTAAAAAAAATGCTGAGATGGGACAACAGTCATTTTTTAAGGTCTTATAAAAACGATACTTGGGCTTGCTTACCCGATCTATACATGAAAAAAATATATGATTGAAAATGGTCAGTTTTGGTTAATTGACTGTACAATGTGTGTAATTAATTAAGATGTATAAAATCAGTGTCAGAATTTTTTTAAAGAATTGTTTTGATTTTTCACAATTTTTTTGGCTAAAAACATTAACAATCTTCTCATCATCATCATCTTAATTATAGGAGTCATCTATGTTGCTATCGACATTGCTATTATCGTTTTTGTGGGCTTCATTATTTGTGGTTGTCATCATTATCAAAAGTATTATCACAAAATAATTATATTGATACAATAACAATAACATATTGTTGGTATAATATTTTTTCAGCCATAATGAAGTTCGTCGTAAATCGCTGGTGCTTCGCTTCCCTAAAGAGAGCTTGCCAAAGAAAAAGAAGCGAAACTATGATGGCGGGACAGATTTCGACTATCTAAAGGTATGCTTTTTAAACTTATCAAATGGATGGATGAACATAGTCAAACAGTATGTTTCGTAGAAAAGACCGCATGTATTAACTTTATTTTGAATTTCCACAGACATTGCAGAATTTCAGAAATTATTGCCTGCAACTTGGGCAACTTATTTTAAAAATTAGGTTTCCCCAAATGATTTACTTGCCCACCCTAAAAACTCTCCTACCATAATGTAGGGAATAAAGCCTGTTTTCCTGTTGATCATTATTTCAAATTCGCCGATTTGATACAGCGTTTTTGAATCGTTGTAAAAAAGTTAAAAAATTAACGATAAAATTCAAATCACGCTGGACTGCTTTATTTCCGCTAATTACTATGCTGGAAGCAACGAAATTTCGTAAATCGTCGTGACGAAATAAAATCACAATAAAACAAATTTAACAACAAAACTTTTCAACTTTAATTTTTATATAATAGATTATTTTATATTTTATGTTTTGAAGCAAGTTACAACTTCAGAAAATTTAATAAATAAATGGGTAATTTATTTCTAGGCCCAAAACATGTAAATTTTTGCTGCGGGTAATGTTGCCTCGCGAGCACCCAAATTTAGTGATCCAAATCGTCAAAATTTTGGGGATTAACGATCGACAAGAAAACAGGCTTAACAAGTTTCAGTTAGGTAAGCAGTTGGTCAGGCATTGTGTTATATAATTATGGTTGCTCAGATTTGGTTGCCCTGTGAATATGGGCAAGTGATTCTGTTATCCCTGCTCCAACAGAAACACAAGTAAAGTTATGATGCATTTGAACCAAAGATTCAAGATTTTCACAGTTCAGCCCACAACACAGTCAGTAACACCAGTTAGCAAAGATCATTTTTAATTGCGCATGCATTTTTCAAAAAAAAATTATCATATATCTGAAAATTGTTAATGTAGTATGAATGTTTAATGTTTGAACTGTATCTTTTTTAAATAAAAAAATAAAAATGTGATTTTTTTTTTGTTTCTGCCTATTGTGGAAATCTAGCTTTCCAACATCTGCCTTCTTTGGCTTAGCTCTGCCACAATTGTTTTACTTACCTAAATCATGTACCTGCATTGTTTGAACTTGTATGTAATGTAATGAAAGTTTATTAACTGGATCAGCTGCTATAAAACTAAGTTAGGACACATCCTTAAATAATTGAGGCTAGTCGTGGCAAACACACCAAGTTGTCGCATAGGAAGTTGAGTAATAAGCCAATAAGCAACAGGAAATATAAACAAATATAAAGAAAATTTTTGTATGTTTTGTTCAATAACTTCAGTTAGACTTATCCGATTTTGGTAATTGACCCCTCATTTTAAAGCTTACGAAAAGTCTAATATGGTTTTAACAATAACTCAATTTTCAATTTTTCTACAACTTGGTGGGTTTGCTGTGTCATGCCTCATATAGACATAAATAATAAGAACAAACAGGTGGTTCCAGATATAATGTATACTTTACATACTGTAAATCTCCATGCACTATTTAACTTAATTTATCATTTAATACATCAATTCAGTTTTGATAGTTATTTGACATTTTACAAAATGTGGAAAAGATTACAGACTACATGGCATGTATTTGACTTAAGGAAATTATGTAAGCATTATTTGCTATAAAGTATTGAATGCCTTTGATAGCCTTTGTGGCACAAATTAAACGAGTTGAAGATTCGTTCAGAAGTTTTGCCACAGCATGTACGATATTCATACATTAAGTTATATCCTCCTAATATGATACTAATTCTAATTTGTGAGGTGTCATCACAAAATGAGTCGTGTTGCACAAAAAATCAAAATGGAGTTATTGTTATATTCGAATAGAAGATTTTTTTACGCTTTAATTTGTTTTTTTTAATTAGGTTCACAGGTGGAATATAACCAGAAAAAATTGAAATGTACACACCTTAAAATCGACTTTAAAGATAAACAACTGTTGACTTCCTACATGTTTTTCATTGATTTTTAAAAACAGCCTTACAAAATTTAGTTTAGAAATGTGTTTATTGTAAAAAAGCATAAACAGGATGTTTGTAATTATATAATTTAGTTAAAAAACTTCCCAAAACAACAGAAATTTTATTTTTATAAACTTTCTACCTATTTTTGTGAATACAGTATCTCAAAATGACCTGGCGTGACATGACTCATTTTGTCACGACACCTCACATTTACTTTTGATGTAATGTGACACATGACTGCTATAATGTCTTCTTTTCTTTAGGCCATTATATTTATATGTAATTAAACTATTAATGATAAATAATTCTATAATTATATTTACAGAAACCCAGACAAAATATGGTAAGACGTAGAATAGACCCAGTAGTGGCCCTGTCATCAATGCTAGAGGAGATCCTCAATGGAATGCGAGAAGTTAATTATGTAAGTATACTGTAATGACCTTTCTTGTTTCCTTTTTTCTAAAAAGTAGAGCTTAAGCCAGGGGTGGATCCAGCTGAGCTGGATAGAGGGATCACCGTGCCAAATTTCCTGTTGTTTCTAAGTGTATGGTCCTCCCATGCCAATTTTCAAACATGTTGCATTTCCTGGGTATCTGAGAGGCAATATTGACAGATAATTTATTGTAAACAATGGGTGTTTTTCAATCTCATATAATATTTATCCAAGTCAAAAGTGGGGCCTCGTGGGGCTTGGGTCGTATGGGGTGGGGGGCTTGGTCACGTTGGGTCCCCCTTTGACCTGTGCCTGTGATGCTAACGATGGTTCATTGATTGGAAGTTATCCCAAGTTTCTGTAGCCTGAAACAGATGTAGTGTGTAGCTAATCCATCACAGGTTTTTTTCCCAGCAGTTTGCCACTACTCATTGTACAGCTGAATAGACTGAGGGAATGTGGATAAATAGTCTTAAAAAATGATAAAAAGCAACTGTCAAACACGATTCGTATTTTCCAAATGTGTCAATTGGGAAAACAAAGACTTTTTCATTTTTCTTTGTTTTCTATTTAATTTTATAGTAATGAATTTATTGTAGTAAAAATGACAAACAAATAGAAATGTCAATTTAAAGAAGCGTTTTTAGCATTTAATTTTAAAGTTAAATGTTACGTATATTTATTATTGATTGTAACTGTTTACAAATATGTTTGACAGTTACGGCAACCAAGAAAATGAGAACAAAATTTAAAATAGTATACAGGATGTTCTCTTAAATTAAGATTTTTTAAAAGTAATTTTATTATATTTTAGAGTGAACCATTCCACCATCCAGTGAATGCCAAGAAGATACCTGATTATTACAACATAGTGGCAAAACCAATGGACCTACAGACCATGAGAGATGTGAGTTAAAGTATACAGTTTTATTTGTACTTGTTTGGTTATTGAATACTGTAAAATGGGCATTTAGTCTCAGTAGAGAGTGGCATTAGCTCAATTGGTTTAGCTAGTGGACATCACTGTGCTGTGTGCTGAACCGTATAGACTTGCTGGTCCTTGGTTTGATCGAACTCCACACCATTCTCATTTAGTTTCGGCTGAAAGGTCGAAGTACAAGTTAATGGCGCACCGTCATTCGGACAAGATGTTAACCCGTTGGTCCTGTCTACAACTTGGATCATGGTGCACGTTAAATAACGCAGCCCACTGTTCGGAAAACAGTAAGTGATTGTCTGTATACTGCCAAATCACCATGGACACCAGTTGAAATAAATCAACTTCTGATTTTTGTGGGTTATACTTGGTGTTACCACAACACTAAATAAATAAATAAAAATTGGAGTAGCATAGTTGCTTGATGGTTAACATTCCTAAACTTCAATTCTCAAGGTCCTATGTTCGAACTTGATGGCACACATTACCCTTTAACCTAACAGCACCACATCCTAAGCTTCATAACAGGCATGTTCATACAGAATTTTAAAGTGCTTATCTAATATGACCTGTGTACCCCATAAAAAACAAGATCATGATAATAATAATTATGCTAATTGTCTGCCTTGGTTATAATTTTGATTGGCTTAATTGATGGAAGCCAAGGTTAAATAACAATGAACAGCAGTACTGGGCAGAAACCTAAACAACCTACTTTAATATACTGTCGTTGAATGGTTGAATTCATTTTATGAATTAATTTATCATGATAAACTTCACAAGATCCTGATAATTATCATGCTCTAGAAGAACATGTTAGCAAGGATTAACATGCTAAAGAAGATCATGATAATAGCATATAGAACATCATGATAATGAATATCACAATAAATTTTGAGTGTAACCTAGCTAATGAGAATTAGTTTAGAAAGTGTACTTAAGTTCTCACCCCTGTAAGTGGCAAGACAATCTACTGGATTGGATGTGATGCAAAATTTAAAAAAATTACAGAGAACCTGCTTTGGTGTTTGATGTACTAAGCTTGAATGCTTGAGAAAATGAGAATTGAATTGAGCTATTAAATGCAAATTGGATACTCATACATGGTTAAAATGTCATGTTAAATCGTCCCAAGATACTTCAATGCTAATAAAAAAAAAATACAAGTATAAAAAATTAATATGTGGCAGAGCCAAGCCAAATGAGACATTAGTCGGAAAATTGAAAATTTAGTTTTTTTATGGATTATAAAACTACATATTATTATCATGCAAATAAAATCAGTTTCATACAATGTCTCCTTTCGAAGTTGTGAGCAATGGAAGTTTGAACATTTAAAATGTAAGTTTTGAGAAAACGACATTTGAAAATTGTTTTCAGTAATTTTTGTTTTCAGTAAAGTTTTATGCAATATAATGGGCAGAATCCTTTTACGCCTTGCGTTTGTGGCTCCGTTTACGGTTGCAGCATGCTTCAATCGAGACAATGGTTATAAGCAATTGCGATTCCATTAGCATTGCGTGTGTTGTACGGAATCGCATGCGCTTATTTTCAATCACTACATGGAGCGATTCATCCGGTTTCAAACAAATTGTTGTACGGTAACTTTAATAACAACCTCTTATATGCATGCACCAATCCATTTCTATGGAATTTGTGACACGCGTATATTCTTGTATTCAAACATGTGCATGGTAATTGTATGAGGTATATTTTTGTCTTAATACATCATGCCATGTGTGCTGAAAATCTATGTTTTGGTGATGTCGTGTTGTACACACTACATTTGCCTTCTCTTTAACTTTTTATGGTTAAAGAGTTTGTAACATAAAACCATTAGGCCTATTACTGATTCTTCCTCTTCCAAAAGTAGATACTGCTGCAATATCCATGTTAACTTCAAGGTGACCGCATGTCAAAAAGCTTGTAAAAACACACAAATGGAATCACATAAAACGCAACACCTGGATATTCCACTATAACACATCATAAATCAAATGAAAATTTATAGTAATTGAATATTTTTAAATTGTGTTTATGAATTTAAATCAGTCATAAACCTCAAATCCTGAACATTTGCATTTTAATGACATTTTATTCCAGTCAACATTTATTGATTTCTGCCTTCCTTATTAATTGCCATGAAGGAAAACAAAAATTTATAATTAATTGAAAGTGTGGAGAAGTTTTATTAGAATGTGCTATCATTAGTAATTACCTATCATTAGGAATTCTTGCTGGCAAGTGATAGCACATTAATATTTAGAAATATATAAAACACTGTAAGATACAACCTGTGTGATGTTTAATAATTGGACACAAAGATAACTATTTAATCTTGGATGTTAATTAAAAGGGATGCATGTGGGGCATTGCATGTATATACAAAAGATCTCAATTTAGTACTAGCCTGTTGTATATAACAGTGAAGGAATATTGACTGCTAGATGGGTTATAGTTGAAATTATATGCCCCAGGTGCTATGAAAACTGCTATAACCCGAAGCGCTTGCGCCGAGGGTTATAGC
>JAOTQE010144301.1:0-11539 GCA_025631205.1 Nesometra sesokonis | reverse complement strand
AACAGGAAAACAGGCGTTTAGCTGGGATTTATACCGGGACTACAAAATTTATCCCGGGGGTAGGTAGCGGGGACTTATCCACACTCAATTTTTTTACTAACTGTTGAAGAGAGTACAAAATTAGAATAGCTTCAATTATAAGCTGTAACTTGCATGAAAAATGAGATGAACATCAACAGGTAAACACAAGCCCATGTAACCTCCAACAGCAGATGTTAGACCTGGTTTAGCCTTTGGTGACGGCAAAGACGGCATACTGTTATAACCAGTTAATGATCCTGAACTCTTACTTCTAATAAAAAGAAAAATTTAGGTACATGATGTGTTCTGCATCTACCATTGTGTGGTGTTTTTTCAACTCACATTTGTTATTATTAATACTGAGGTCCCAAGTTTGAGAAGTGAAAAATCAAGAGATTTTATGTCAGCTGCTTTTGTCGATCAAATTTGCGTGAATGCAAAGTGTGACGCATTACAACAAAAATCAAAACACAGAAAAAGAACATAACAATATGTAAAAATATCTACATTATTGTATATAAATTGTATGCAACACTGAGCAGAGCTGGTATTTTTTGTAAGAGACAACCGATATTGCTCATAGGCTAGGTCAAGACCCACTTTGAGTATTTTTGGGAGACACTTAAAATTTTCAGGAGAAAAATGTATTTTTTTAGGAGGGCGGGAGATGACTCAAAAAAAATCAAGAGACTTCTACCATTTTCAAGAGATATGGGACCTCTGTCAATAACAATTACAAAGAGTGGAATACTGTCCATGTGTGCTAAATAAAACACCAGTTGAAAATGATGAAGGGATAAACTAGTAAGTGGGGGAACCTGCATAGACTGGAAAATACCATATAGCAGAGGTCCTAGAGGTCACCCAAGTTTGAGAAGTGAAAAATCATAAGATTTTATGTCAGCTGCTCTGTCGATCAAATTTGCGTAAATGCAAATGTGCGACGCGTCACAATAAAAAACAGAACACAGAAAAAGTACATAACAATATGTAAAAATATCTGTATTATTGTATATAAATTGTATTTAAAACTGAGCAAACTGGTATTTTTGAAGGGGCAACCGGTTTTGCTCCTAGGCTAGGTCAAAACTCGCTCTGAATATTTTTTGGGGGTGGGGGAGATATGGATAAAAAAATCAGGAGACTCCCGCCATTTTCAGGAGACTTGGGACCTCTGATATAGTTGAAACACATGCTTACGGGCGTTTCAACTGTATGGCAAATACCATACAGCTGAAACACATGTAAGCGGACACCCTCGGATTCGGGTAGTGTCCACTTACAGGAGGTACTGTAGTCAATTATGTGATGTTTGACTGATGGGGGCCAAATGGTTAAAATCATATACTGTATATAAGCATGTGTCCAACATTTCACCGACTTCTGAATGCAGACAGCCACTCAACTTTCTAAACACCACCATTTATATTTTTTTATATTTTTTTTTAAACTGTTGGTTTATTAATATAATTTTCACACACTACAAAAATAAGGATTTTGTAAAAAAAATTGTATTTGTCAAAAAAATCATAAAATTTTCCAAGGTGGCAGCTTATGGGAGGTAAATTATCATACCATAAAAAAATGTTAAGTTAAAAAGTGTCCACAGCTACTATGAGAAAGTAACAATTGCACTGATTAGATAGGGTGATCAAACAGGCTTTTGAATAAGTGTCTGTTATCACTTTGGAAAAATTAACACCCTCAAACAAGGTGGGTCTACCATGTTAAATTACTAGGAAGATCTACCTAGAACCACAGAGAACTACATAGTAAATAGGTAGCATATTTGTTGATGTTACTGATACCTCAGGCTCAAAATGAAATTGATTGTCATGGTGTGACTTCTATTAATGGTTGTGTTTTCCTATTGTAGGGTATTGTTCACCATATCCTCAGTAGGCTCCCTTGAGACGTTATTAAGAGATTTGTTAATGTTAGTTAATGGGATATTATAGATAGGTAGCAAGGTTGGTGTATGGTAGTTATTGCAGTGTTAATCCTGTCAACTACCTATATCTACCTTGTCACGACCATTATCTAACATGTTAACAGAGTTATTTTTTCAAAGGGATAGGAGGTGTCCACTTACGAGAGATGTTTGCACTGGTGAGTTAACTGCAGTGGCTTGGCTATTTCTTTTATAGCTCACCTAATAAGATCATATGATATTACCATTTCATGGCCATCATGAATATTTAACATTCCATTGAATGGCTTAATTGCATAGCCTTGACATTCACAGGCAATTGTTACCAATGCACATTGCTAACCACTGTGTCTACATTAACCAACACTCTCACACTCTAGTTGCCAAACATTCCTAACAGACATATTGCCAGGAATTAGCTTTGCATTTCACTTTAAAAAAAGCAAAACCAAGAATCTATGTAGGTGTGTTATAGAACAAAAAATGTTTGTATTAATTGAATGTGAAGAATGATTTTCTTTGTTGTTTTGATATTTACTATTCCATTCAACTGCGCTCCACCCTTATGGAAAGAATATTTTTTTGTATATTTCATGTTAAATTTGAAAAAACCAGATTTTACCTACAAAGTACATTATAGTACAATAAATAATAAATATTATTTAAAAATAGTAAAAGTAATTGCAGATATAAACTTACAAAGGAAACTTTGCACTGTTGAAATTGTCCTCATCTAATCCATTTTTAAAGCCACTACCATCAACTGACAACCTCCTGTGTAACTGAAGCACTCTCAATGCCGCATAACCATTAGCGTCTCGTCTACTAGTAAACACGGCGTTCGTTTCAAACGTTCCTCCCGAGTTCTTCCCAAAACTTCTAGGCAGAGTCCTTGATACTCTCTGTGTAAAACTAGGAGTTCTATGGAGGTTGTACTGCCTCCTTGTTGCATCGGAAGAGTGGACAGTTTTTACTGTTTGTCCGCTCATCACAGTACTCAGACTGGTCATCGACGAGTCTTGATGAGGACTGGAAGGATGTGAAATCATAGAGCTTACTCCACTTGTTTGTGTCGTATCGGTTGTGAAGCTTTCACTTCTACTCTTAGATCCTGCACTTCCACGACCAGAACTTTCATTACTGTTACTTCTAAATTTCAAACTCTGACTACGATCTTTGAGAGTAGTCGAAGGAGGCGGTTGATGCATGGACTCTGTTGTATGAGCCCTTGTTTTCAATTGTGGATTGCGTTGGGAATGTATGTTGATATTTTTAGACCTTGTTTTACTGTCACTATTGCTACGTATTTTTTGTAATGGACTCTTCAATAATGAATCATTATTTCCTTCCATTGAGGGCATTGTTTTAACACGTCTCAAATCATTAGTCCTTGGAATACGCCTATCTTGATTAGCTGCAATTTCTCTGCGAATACCAGAATTAGATTTACTATAACCATCTGTATCAGCTGCTTGGTAAAGTGGAAAACCAATCTTATCATTGTTTTTAGATTTTATGGAGGCCTCTATATTAGGTGGCCTTTGAGCTCCAGTAGCAAGACGATGTTCACCTTTCTCATCTATGTTCAAGAAGAATGTAGACTTTGGACTTGTAGCAACATTTGAAGTATCACCTTCAACGAAAAACAAACTCTGAGGTTCCTCAATAACATTAGATTCATCATATTTAAAGGGTGAAGGGCTATCAGTCCTTGTACTGACACTTTCAAAACTTGATACTGATGCTGTATCACGAAGCATTCCCTTTTCATTAAAGATACCCTCTTGTTCTTCTACCACAGGCCAATAGTCATTTCTACTATGCCTGATACTCTCCCATCCTAAGGTGCTGAGTATGGCTGAACCCTGTTTGGTCTTGGCCAATAGGCCTAGCACATTGAAACATGTCCTGAAAAAAATATGAAAAAGATTTATTATCTAGATAATAAAATGCTATTTGTGTCAGAACCAAGCCAAAGGAGTCCCCTTGTTTTCAACAATAGACAGAAAATAAATGACTCATTTCTTCGTTGAACTTTATTTTAAAAACATATAGTTTAAACATTAAACTTTTACTACTACTCAGATATATGACAGGGTTCGAATTTCCTTGAACTGTTCCCACAGCAGGGCCGTAGCCAGAGTTGAAAAACAGACGAGGTGAAGTCTGGGGGTCACTTAGGATTTCAGGGACTGGAACCCTCTGTTGGCGGCCAGAGGGTGAGTCCCCCTTAAAAAACCAAATGTCTGAAATTTCAGATGAGGCGACCGCCTCATCTGCCTCATGCTGGCTACGGCACTGCACAGCAAAAACTTACCGGTGGGATTGGTTTATATTGCATTTATTTTATTTCATACAGTAAATTTTAAATTTGTCTGTGTACTGATAGTCTACTACAGCAGTAAAGGGTTCCTTCCAGAGCAATTACTGTCGGTGCTGTGGGGAAATTCAAACCCTGTATGATCAATAAATGTTTACAAAATGAAATTTAATAACCCTGTTGAATAATGGCAAACTGATAAGCAATTTTAAAACGCAGTTTTCTCAAACCTTAACCTTCAATAATAATAACAATAATAATAATACAGTATTAACTCCTGGGTAGAAGAAGCAACTGCAAATAAGGTGCTTAGCTCGAGGTACTTTATTGTTTATAACTTTGCAAGGAAACATTGTGTGAAACTGACTGCTTTTGCAAGTTATGTTAAGATAATAATGTGTAGGCCTAGTTTAATAATTTGTATGTAATTAATTGTAAATAAATTTTCAATTTTTTTTTCGACTTATTCCTCCTTTTACTTGGCTCAACCAAATGTGGGTTTATAAAAGATATTTTTTTGAAAATAACATTTGATAATGTTAAATTTTTTTTTTTTTACATATAAATAATGGATTTTCATACTTTATATACAACTAATTTTTAACTTATACCCATACTTGGTTTCAGGCTGCCACATTTTGTTTCAATAAAAATTACACAATAAGCTTAATAAAAAGTTGTTTATTTTTCAAGCCTATAAAAATTCAATGATTAATTTCAAACACAAAATTACAACATGTATTCAAAATGAAAGCATAGTAATACTTTTTAATTTGAATATAACATTGATTAAAATAGAATAAATGGATTATTCTTTATCATTAACCCTTAGCACGGGGAATTCTGGTTAAAACTATGGGCAGAGGTGCCTCCAAATAGTACTATTCACTGAGGGGCACAGCCTCGAAGTGAATAGTACTATTTGGAGGCACCGAGGCCCATTGTTTTAATTAGCAACTCGAAATTAGGCAACGTATATTTTTTTTATATTATACATCAAACACCTCAAAGACGAAGGGCTTAGGCCTAAGGCTAGGCCTACACTTAGACCTAGGCCTATAGCGTACTTTCCCGTACACTCTCTCTGGGGAGGTGCGATCGAGGCGTGAATACACTACTACTACTAGGCCCCAGCCTACATACCATGTTTTATTTGTTTTTGTGTGTTTCCACTGTCTACTGAAATGATCGGAAGCCTAGTTATTGAGCCTAGCTTTTATCACTGTGTAAACATCACAACTGTCAGTGATGTCATTTTGTCTAATAGTATTTTACTATACCGCAAAGTGACGTAATAAAAGTGACGTCACTTTGATAAATAGTACTATTTCGCAAAGTGATGTCAGCTTGCTGGAATAGTAGGAATATTTTTAATCATGTGGCGCTCTTTTAACCAATCAGTACAGTTTAAATATTAGATGTAGAATATAATATGTTTTAATGCGACATAGAAGAGCGGTGCTTTATGGCAAACACAAGAGAATAAATGCATAAACAAATAAAAAAACGATAATAAAAAATGAAGGTTTTATGCCACACTAAGATGCTAATTGAAATCTAATGAACTGTAGGTCGGCCAGGCTGAGGTAATAAATGACAACTGGGCTTAGAAAATTATTAAGGGTAGATAAAGGTGGTTTAACCTGCTAATGAAATTTTACCTACCCTCTGACTGAAAATACATCACACTCTTCAGCAAGTCGTATGACATCTGGAATGATTTCTTCTTTTTCTAGGAGCTTTAGACCCCAATTGCTACTTCCAATGTGACCCTGGTAAAAATAAAATTAAGATGGTTTTAGTGCACCACATACAAAAAACTACAAACATTTCATTCAATTCAATTAAATTAAACGTTATTTTTTCACATAATGCACAAATACTATTATATACAAACAAAATTAAATATAATGTGAGGTATCATCACAAAATGAGTCACATCGAAGGTGGGATCAATTTCAAATAATCACCAAAATAGGTCTGAAATTAAATTTTTGAGAAAGTTTGTTTGGATCAATTGTGAGTACTATGATACATATATTTTATTATAATATATTTTATATGTCAGTTTTTATCGAAGATTTATAGCCTTTTAATTGTGTATTTTTCCATTGCTTTATGGCCAATTTTCTCAAAACTGTGTTTTCATACATGTGAAATTCAAAACATCATATGAATGTCATTTAAAGTGTAGATTACAGCTTATATTTTGCTCTATTAGAAGGGTCCAATAACTCAATTTTGATTTTTTTTCTACCATGAGACCTCACATATATAGAATATTTCTTCAGGGATGTAGGGATAAGAAATGTTTAAATGGGTTGCATAAAACATGTTTTCCTTTAAACGATTGTAAAATCTGAAAGAGAGCAGAAATTCTTATATGTCAAATGCAAGACATGCCTGTAAGTCAAATGACAAGAATGTTGTTGTGAGTTTGCATTGCATTTTTGCTACAACTTACCACTGCCCAGAGGGCTGCCTTCAGGGTCAGAACTCCATCACTTGTTGATAAGTCAGGACAATGGATTGTGCCACAAAATTCACTGAGATGATCCTTAATAAAGAAATGAAACATTACATTAATTTACACTCTTTGACAGTAGGCCTTGCACATTGAAACATGTCCTTAAAAAACATATGAACATTTTTTTATCTAAATAATGAAATGCTATTTGTGTCAGAGCCAAGTCAAATGAGAAGTCCCACTTGTTTTCCACAATAGGCAGAAAAAAAAAAATTTTATACTATTTTTTAGATAAATGGTCAATAAATGTTAACAAAATATGATTTATTGACCCTGTTTAGTCATGGGAAACTGATAAGCAATTTTGCCATTTTATGGGTTGCATAAAAATGTATTTTCCTTTAAATGATTTTAAAGTATGAGAGAACAGAATGCTTAATAATGTATATGTCAAATGGAAGATGCAAAAAACTCATTAGTAAAATAAAGAATGTTAAATTGGATATTCTTTGCTAAAAGAACAATACATGTATATCAATGAGCTCCAGATTTACAACCCTTATAAAGAAGTTTAAACCCGCAGCCGGAGGAAAATCAAGCCATAAATTTTTTGTGCTGGCTAAAATTAATCTTATGAGATCTGCAGAAATTAAATATCTGTACTTTCCACAGTTAAGCAAGTTTGGATTCACCATAAAGCAATCTGTAAAAGGTATTTCTGGCCAATATAGTTGAAAGTCAATCCCAATGTAAACTAGCATTCCTATAGAGCTATTATAAGGTGTTAGAAAATCCAGCCATAACATTTTTCTGCTGGCTAAAATTGATCTTATGGGATCTGTAGAAATTATATATCTATACTTCCCACAGTTAACAAAGTTTGGCTCCTCCATAATTCAATTTGTAACAGTTATTTATAGCCATAATAAAAGAATTGTGACATGCCCCCTTCCAAAATCGCTGTGGACTGAATCCCTCCACGAAAAACTTGTAACTTTTGAATTGAGCACCTTAAATAGCTATTACAATTGGTAAATATTTTACGACGATCATCAACAATATGTAGGTAGAAAGTTTATATACTTTTTTAACTATTATATATATTTTGAAACTTTAAAAAATGGAAGTGTGGAGGTGTCTCAGACACAATTTTGTTCACAGTGTTTTATAGTATGACTGACATGTTTGACTGAAAATGCTTGTAAAATAGATGATTTGTAAAATAAGAAGTTTGCAAATGAAAGGTCGACTGTAGAACTAACCTCTTCTTCAATAAGTTCCGCCCCTCCTTTATGCTGGACAAGCTGGCCATAAAGATGTGCTGGAACAAACACGTCTCGCTTCCTTTGATCATCTCGGCTTCTTCTAACAAATGCTCCTTCATACATTGGCTTGATGTAACTTGTAAACGCTTCATTCATTTGCGATTCTACAAGTATTGCATATCGTTTGTTGAATCCGTTGAACCACTTCTGAAGCTCGTGGGAGACAAAGTTCACTTCAGAGAGATATTTGAAGCCAGTTGTTGTTGATAGAAACCTGTAGAAATGAACACTTAAAAATTTCAATATAGCAATATTCAATGGGGCAAAAACATACAGCTACATTTAAAGTGATTAGGCCTAGGCTAGCTGCAATAGCCAGTCAGTGTCACCAAATGTTTGTGCACTGTACACCATCACTAGTATCCCTAATCTCCAACTTCCTAATTAATACACAAGGCAATTTAAGATTAGAGTGCAACTACTAATCCAAAACTATACAAGCAAGATCAGTGACCAAATGAAGCGATTCTGCAACGTAATGTAATGTAGTTCGATTTATATAGCGGCTTATACAGTAGAGTCTCAAGGCGCTGTGGACCATATGTTACACATTCATATCGTGCCTGCTTTTTTAACATCACCTGCTTTGCAAATTTCACATTTCAGCGTAGTAGCCGGAGGCGTTAGTCGCAATTTGCATAATTCTAGAATTAAAAATACTATATATTGTATACGTTTTAACAGTGAAGTAAGCATTTAAAAGTGTATATATAACAATAATTTATTTCAGTTTTAATGCTAATGTATTACCAGTTGATAATTAATTGTTTCATATCTCATAGATATTTAAAGTGACACCAATACAATGCCAATTATAAATGAAAGAACAAAACGCAAACAGTCACAAACGTGCGTGACCAGACCAACAGACCAATAGACAAAAAAAAGTGTAGATAGGCAGGCCATGTTGCAAGAAGAGCAGACAACTAATGCACAAGGAAAACTGGATACCAAAGAATATGGTTGTGGATGTGACAGATTTTTCAACTTAAAAATATTTCTGTCAGTCATAGTAAAATGGGCTGGAAACAACTCAACAAAGTATAGGAGTATGTAATAGTCTGTAATAAAACCTGATCCCGGTCCCCTAAACTTGGCCTTTACCCATCCCGTAACCTTGACCCTTGACCCCATTCTTGTAACCTTGACCTTTGACCCTGTGACCCATCATGGACAACTGTGGTGTGACCTACATACTTCCACCAAGTTTGGCCAAGATGGGACCAAGGAGTTGCAAAAAAATAGTAAATTGACCTTTGACCCCAGTGACCTTTGACCCCATGACCCATTATCGGCAATTCTGGTCTGAACCTGCATGCTTCCACCAAGTTCCGGCAAGATGGGACCAAGGAGTAGCAAAAAACAGTTACTTAACCTTTCACCCTAGTGACCTTGACCTTTCCAAACATGAACCCCTCAAGGTCAATGTCGCAGTGACCCTGCATCCACCCACCACGTTTCATGGAGATCGGACCAAGGACCTAGGAGGAGTAGGGAAACAAACAGACAAACAAACGTTGCTCAAATTATAGTATGATGATACAGTACCTTGTTAATAATATTGCTCCTCTATCCCCCATGTGTAATACAGTAGGTCTTATTTGAACTAGGCTATGTAAGTTGGCTTCATCTTCGCAAGCTTCATCAATGATGTCTATAGATTCAAGTGCTATCGCTTTATTCTTATCGTACAGTTGCATGACAAGCAGTTCCATTCCCCAGTTGTGAAAGTACGGGATCTTTGCTCGGAGCAGAACACGCAGGTGGCTTGTTGTGTACAATCTGACAGACTGATTAATGAAAGAAATTATAAGTAGAAAAATTATAAGCATAAAAAATAATGTTAAGCCAAGGAGTATTAGAAACATAAGTTTGGTGGTTAATGTTTGCCTTCCAATCCTGAGATTTGAAACCTAACAACGGTACTACTCTCCAAAATTGCCCACCCTGCTTTACACTCTAGTCTCCCCAATGTTGCGTCCTGTTCTTCTGTCCTTCATGGCCATGGCAGTTTGACCTTTCTTCCTATCCCTGTTCACACTACCCGTTTTAAATCCTCCTTTCTACTCTATGCCCTTCAAATATTTTATGACCTTGCTCTTGACCATTCTAAAAATTTCCATTAAAGACATAAAACTTCCTCTCTTTAATCATTAATACCCCCACCCCCGCCTTCACATTTACAATTACACTGTATATATTTATTGTTATGTATTGTTTTGTTAGTATCTCTGTTGTAAATTTAAGCGGATAATAGCCCATAGCTCGCTTCAGTAGCAATAAAAATATTGAATATCTCAAAATCACCTGGCATACAGCACAACTCATTTTGTTACGGTGAATGTATCAAAGTTTTATGTCAAATAAAATTTGATAGTCTGGATTAAACTGTAAGCGCCTTACAATTAAAGTATACAAAAATGATTGAAAACTTACATCTACTGATGAGGTAAGCATCTTGGTTAGTATTACTCTTGCTAGGCCATCCTGCTTGTAGTCCAAGCAAGTTATGATAAGTCGCAATAAACTATCATGGCTTGACATTGAGCACAAATCTAAAAAGCTAATCAGATTAAAAATTGTCAATAATGTTACAGTAATAAGGATCTTAGATCTTTCATTTGAACAAGGCAATTGGTGGGAATTCACTGCCTATTTCAAATTGGGTGGCACCTTCATTTGCTTGGGTCTGTAGCCCTCTCACCTTGTTAAATATGTTGCTTCATGCTTTGAAAAAGTTTCCTCCTACTACAGTACACTATGGGTCTTTCTTTATCTCGGTATACTTAGTAATTTTAAGAGTTGGGTGTAATTTTTTAGGTCCATGTTAAGCAAACCTTGAAAGTGCTGACCTGGTGAACAGTCGCTCTTGTTTTAGCTTGTTCAGTTGGTTTGGGTGATCCTAAAACAATAGATATATGATAAAAACAAAGAACGCATACAGAATACCTTTCATTATTAACTAAATACACAAATTACTATGTGTGTTTACTATGTTAAAAAATATAAGGTATTTTAAAATTGTAAGAAACACATAGATTTATCCTGCAATTAGACAATAGGAATTTAAACAAATCAATCCAGAATATAAAAGTAAATCAAGTAAAAGGGCTCTACTAAAAAATTAGTTCTTGGGCAAAATGCACTTTTTAGGTTTAATTTATTTATTTATTTATTTACTTCGGTATAAAACACTTTACAAAAGGCAGACATTAAGTCTGAAATAAATGCATTACAATAGATAACATCTTAAAATTTTAAAAATTGATACACAAATATAAATACATATATAAAAATATACAATACATACATTAAAAAACAGACTAACATATTTAGCAAAAAAAAAAAAACCGCACTTATACATTAGAACTTTGGCTATAGTAAGGCTCACTTGGTAACCTTCTAATTTAATAAGGTAGGTACTAAATTTTGCAGATTTATTTAAATTTATTTGAGATATTAAATATGGTATAGGG
>JAOTQE010144290.1:0-11539 GCA_025631205.1 Nesometra sesokonis | reverse complement strand
GCTTAATCACTTTAAATGTAGTTGTATTTCACACTTCAAATAATAATATTAGTCTAATACTTGAACGCATGTACAAATATTAACGATTAACTTTCTTTTATCTATACTATGCGCAGCTTTCCGCGTCTTATTGTCGGATCGACTTGTTTTTATATATGTTTTAATTACACATTTTATGTTTCGAGGTCTAATGTTAAATTAAGTTTGGTGAAATTGTAAAAGCTTTTACACTTTTCATATTAAAAAAAAAATAGACTTTTTAAAACTGTTTTCCTATACACCAATGACTTTCATTTAATGTCAGTTGTTTAAACTTGAGTTTTTAGGCCTACTTTAAATATAGGTCCTAGGCCTATTTCCACTATTTTTTATTGTCTTTATATCTGATCTGTGCTGTAACTGTTTAAAATGTTTGTTTTATAGCTGTGTAGTGTCCCGTTTTATACTTGTATTTATCTGTGAAATGCACCACGTTGAACTGTGTGCCACTGACATAAAAGATACCTTATTTTCATTTATTAACTTAGAACGTCTTAAGCATAATGGGGACCGAAAGACCCCTCATCCAACTGACTGAAATGCTTGGGCGTATGATTATTAATAATCGATCACCATGCAAGTTGTGGTGCAGGGTATCTCAACGCAAACAACATAGCCCCGTTGAAAATTATGTCATTAAGTTCTCAATATAAAAATGTAAAATTGATTTAGTCACTATTACCTGTGCGCGAATTAGGTCACACGTCTAGATGATGGCTTTATAATTAGAAAGCAAATTACCAAGAAATTTCTGATAGAAGAGATAATGATAAATAATGTGTGCATTATAATGTATATATTTCACCCGTAAGCTTAATATTAAAAGTAGGCCGATGATGTCAGCGACCTATTGATACAGTTATTGTAAAGTGTGTCACCACCCGACGTCTGAAACTGAGCCAAAACAACGCTTCTCAAAAGTGACAGATACGAACAACATATGAGTAGGCCTACTGTATATTGAAACTTTATCCAAAACAATTTCTTGTAAGCTCGTTCGTACCGATAATTAGCGGATTTTGAAGGAAAAAAAACAAAAGCAGGCCTACTCGTATCTCGATGAGAACCGGTGTAACGAAGTAAACTGTCCGGAGTAGAAAAGTGTCCTGGTAGAATTCTTGTATGGAACGTCATGTTTGCATTGTATTTATTTTAACGATTTCACAAATTCACCCAGGACTTACAATCACTGGTATTACATATAACGTGGGTTATATCCTTGGGTATAAATGCAATTTTGCAGAACGCTAGGGTTAATCGTAGATTACATTGTCTATTATTAGGCCTACCCCTTTATTGGGGTTTTAACGTCAGTAGTTCCATACTTACAGTACTTTCTTTCCTAATTAGTAACAATAGACAATGCAACACCGTGATTATCACCAAAATTACGATTAACCCCAGGGTCTTACACAAATTAATTTATACCCATGAGTAGGCCTACATTATATTCAACACCAGCTATTGATTGTTTAGTTCCGAATGAAATATTTGCGAATAAAATAATTATGTGAAATAGTTAAAATAACATAGAAGGCACATATGGCGTCCCATGGAAGAATTCTACCCGGTCACTTTTTAATATTAAAAACTGTCCATCCAGACACTTTTCCAAACCGGACAGTTTACTTGGTTACACCGGCTCTTTACCATCCTTGTAAATTACGTAAAACCTGCTTAACTATGAATCAAACAAGATGTACCCTCATTATGTCAATTGATTTGCTTTAAAATTTGTTAAAATTCGTTATTTTTTTTCTAAATCTCAGTTTGTCTTCAATCAAACTTTTGCACAAAGTGGGTAAAACGTTTGACATGACGTTTAACTTCTAACCTACAATTAAATTCACAAGTCGCCTTGGGGATTATACAATGTTTTTTTTTTGTTATTTTCTTATCAATGTCGAGCGATTTTGGCCGAGTGGGTAAACGATTGACTTGTAACGTGAAGTGAAATTCACGCACTGATTCAATTCAATTGTTTTGAAAATTAAATAAAGCATCTTCTAACTTTTCCGAACATCACCAAAAAAGATTCTTTACTTAATTAGTTAATCATTTATTCAGACGGATAGTTATAGAGCCCCGTCTAACTGAGCTAAAGATACTAAATATTTAATATTATTCGTTTAATCAGCAACCATCTATAATATCTTTATTAGAGTTAAACATTAAAATTTAAAAGCAAGTATAACCCCTATGCCATGTTAGTTATGAATATAGGTTACCATGGTTTCTATCCTAAACGATTGTCTTTGGACGTCTCCACTTCCAAGACGGAAAGAGGTTGAATTTCTTGGTTTGTACATAGGCGTCGGTAACGTAGGACAGGGAACAATTTGCACCCACTTGTTTGTACTCGAAGACCGCCCCCTAATGCACACACACACACACACTTTTTTTAAAACGAAGGTTTCACAATTCCATAGCAAAAATGAGATTGCAATTCATTATAATCTCCGGTATTGAGATTAAAAGGTAAGACGAAAATGTGTGAAATATATTTAGGCTTGTAAATAATAATCTGAACTACACCCTCCCACTCCTAACTTTCTAAAACATTCCGCCGCAGTTGCTTGTGGAAAATGTGCTTATATAGTGACCGTCTGATCGAATTTTTAGGCTGTGATCTCCCTATAATTGATCTCCCTAGTGTAATTGAAGTCATGCAATTTCTAAAACAAACTTTTTTTTTTCGAACCCCACATTGCCGTGACAAATTAAATTGTTTAAATAATTTGGACTAATGAAAAAAACGCGCGTAAGAAAACATGACCAATTCGATGCGCCGCGTGAACATTCCAGATTGTAGTCACGAAACGGAAATGATAATAAAATGCATGTACAAAAATACTGTGTAATCCATACCGAAATGTTCTACAACATACTCTTGGGAAATAAGTAGGCTATATCTGTAGTGTTGTCGCATCGTCTTCGAAAAACATCACCTATTTTGTCGATTTAAACCTTTGATTAATATCCGATCATTCAAGTTAGTATAACTATGTAGTAAAAATAAAAGAAATACGTTGATTTATGAGTGCATCGCTGTCTGGTTACGCACGTAAATCCACCCGAGGTTAAATAAGTGTCCTCGATCTTCTTTTAATAGGAAAAGTCTTATGTACAAGTTTAATCAAAGAGCTCCGAAAAGCCATACAGCTTCATGAATAATGATAGTTCCTTTAATTTATACTTTGTGGATTAGTGTCATCTGTGACACCTAAAGTCAGTGTTGTTAATGACTTTAAAGACTATGATCTTTGTTTTTTCATAAATATATTGCATTAAAAGCAAACTAGATAAATTGCAATGAAACCAAAACAACGTTACAATCATACGTATCACACATGTATCAAATTTATTTCTGTTTACATGCGTACAAAGAGGACTATGGTAGTGTTGTAACAACGTGCGGTGTTGAGTGTGAGAAGAGTTGCATTTCAATCGAACTTGAACTCGCCACGTAGTCCCGATGAGTGGTATAGGCGAATAGGCGTCTGCATATCAGGCAGAAGACCCGGGTTCGAGTCCCGGTTGGGGCGACTTCTTTTCACTCTCAGCAGATTTTCTCATTGTTTACGTTTCTATATAATATCCATGTATAATATTTTAGTTTTAGTCTACTACATAGACTTAACTACAATCACTCTAAAACAAAAATACAATTCTTAAGTATTCATAATCGTTCAGGAAATCCCTTACACTAAGCTGCTGGCCTGTAAGCCCTCTTGAGAGTGATGACAGATATGGACAAAGGCTCTCGATGGTTCAGCCCACAACTACCAAGCCAACTAAGCTAATTACTCTATAAATAATCAATTTGCTATATTTTTGGATCATTAAATTTAACTTGTTTAAAATATAATAGTAGGCCTATATACATGCATCGCACCGCGTAACCTCAACTTAATATAATTTGTTTTTCACTATGGATATAAATTCCGAAATGAAAGTTTAATAATAGATTTAGAGATTTTATTAGCTATAAATTCTTGGTGTCTAGACAAATTAAATGTTTATTAATTTTAAAAAAACACAAATAATAATACTTAGTTTTTTTCTTACAAATTGTTTAACATTTATCAAAAACATCAAACTATTTGTATTCAAGTTTCAGTCTCACACGGGGATTATGAAATAAAATAGTTTTAGCATTTAATAATTGGTATTGGTTTGTTGTAACACATCACTAAGCTTGCTTAATTCTGTATTGAGAAACAATACATCAATATTGCTATTAGAATAAAATAAACTTGTATCGTTTGCAAAGACGACAGTATTTAAAAGTATGTTACTAAAGCCAAAGAATATAAATTTGTATTATCTTTGCTAAAGCTAAATAATTAACGTATAGTCATATGAATACTACTGGTAAGTGTTCAAAAACGAATCTCACACCACAAAAGATACGTCTTAGGCCTATACCGTAAGATGTTATCTATTTGAAATATTGTTTTCAATCTTTAAGATAAATTTTAAACCAATAGGCCTGTATTGTAATATAAAGATGATACCGTAACGTTTAACAACATAAAAAGTTTTTGATAAATCAAGAAAAAGTACCAAAAATCCTTTCTTTCAAACGCAGTATTTTTTTCTTTTTCGTGGGTTCGTCCCACTTTTATTCAAAATGCATTATAACATAACGTTTTCTTGCCTTCACAATTATAAAACAATATTCAACATTTTTTTGAGTATGTCAACAGACAAATACAAGTACGAATACAAGTAGACCTATTACACAGAGCACCTCAATTGAGGGGAACATCATTATTAACAATGAGGTTACATATATAATATTATAATGTAGCCAAAAGTTAACAAAATATCTTCCTGTCACTACAATGGGGTTTCTGGTTTATAAGAAATCATACCTGAAAAGCCAACATCTAATGGGAGACACCCCTAAACTAAATTTAAAACCCTACAGTTGAATTACCTGTTAAACGAGGAAAATCAGGTAAAAGTATATGTTGTAAAAGAGAACAGTTAAATTGAACTGTTCCCTGGTTGTACATCGTTACAAAGTATGAAAAATGCTTTCCAACGATACCCATACGACAATATTTGGTGAGGATCAACAACACCTTTGATCCTTTTAGGGGGTCACGTGGTCCTAAATGCCCCTTTTTAAAATTAAGCCTTCAAGGTTAAATGTTCAACATTAATTCCCTTTAAAATAGTACCATGCATGACCATTTTCCATGGTGTCGGACATCTTGTTTTTTTTTTAAATGGCGGACATTTCGTAGATAACATGACTTTTTTTTCAACTATTCATTATACACCTATTTTTTTTAAAAAGTTACATAAAAGTGCATAATCAAGTGTACTCGGAGAGTGAATAATTGTTCGTTCATTTGATCAGAATGTTAACAGGCATACAATAATATTAATATTATAAGAACACGGATATTTTACGTTATTTCAATATTTATTTAAAAAAAATTGAATCGAGCTCATATCCTGAGCTAAAATAACCTAGATAATAGGAAATTATTTTAGTACTATCGCTCATTGAATATTATTCATATTATGCGGTTCAGGATTTAGGAATTATCGCCCTCTATTGTTGGAAACTTCCGATAAAGTTATGGAAGTTCTGGACGATCTATTTGCAATGGGGACTTCGGATGGTCTGTACATACCTCAGTCAACGTCACAATTCTACGCTGTGTAAATTCCTCCAATGGTATAAAAATATATATGGTGTATTTTTTAAGTAAATGTAGTACGGCATTAGAAAATGGGGGAAAAAAACAATGGTATAAATTATTTAATGTACATTTTAGTACGAAAATAACTTAATACAATATGAATGAATAAAAGAATAATGTGTATGATAGGCAACCAACGCGGGGATTGAACTCGGGGCTGTTGTCTCAAAAGTCGCTACACTATCTACTGTGTCAAATTGCATTGATATGAAGCGTATTAAAATTATAGTATTTTGTCAATTTATTGTACACTAATCAGTCGTCGTCTAAATTTAACGTAGCGATAAAAGGTTAACCGCCAAAGTAAAGAGCAAGACCTACAGGGCAGTGGTGAGATCAGCTATGATACATGGGTTGGAGGCGGTGGCACTGACCAAAAGGCAAGAGGCAGAGTTGGATGTAGCCATAGATTTATTATTTAATTTACGGCTAGATGGTGAACTTCCACAGAATAGATAGCCCAAAGTGTAGTTCCATGTAATCACGTACTATTCCAAAATCCAACCAATCAAATCGTGTTAAGTTCTAACTCGAAATTGCGGACGGTCAATCTTTTATAGAAGTTTTAAATTTATCAATAAATGAAAGTAAAATTAATCCAAATACAAAGACTTCGACAACATAAAATATATGTGACATATGTAAATAATTTGTATGACAAAAGAATGTTAAAAATGCAATAATTATAAAACAGCTATGAGTACTTAACTTACATGTTTTTGACGTAGCCTGGCGAAATCAAAATAGTAGGCGCCTACATGGGACTGCCATTTTACAGTGAGATCATCATCTAGCCATAAATAATATATCTATGGATGTAGCAGAGTTAAAAATGCTGAGGTTCTAGTGGGAGTGACAAAAGATAAAGTGACAAGAGAGAAAATGTAATGAAAAGATAAATTTAATAAATACTTATTACAGGCCTTTCAAATAATATAGATTTTTAATTACTGCAACTGGTATTGTATAATGTCTTTTTTATATTCCTATTTTAAAATTTCATTTGTATGATTATAATTGATTATTGTGCAATATTTGCAATGATATTTCAACAAAAGAATATTTTATGATAATATGGCGTCAACAAGTTATGTATAGGAACATTGTTTTTTGTTTTATCATGGGTATTTTATATTTTTATATTTCGCATTTCTCTATGTTGATTACTTGTATATTGAATGTATTTTAACTATGACAAGTGAGCAATGCAATTTCCAAGTTTCATTGGATAATAAAGTTCTGTATCTGTATCTGTAAGAGTGGATAAAATCAGAAATTAATACATTAGAGGGACGACGAAAGTAGGACGTTTCTGAAAGAAGATGAGGGAGAGATGGTTTGGGCATATACAGAGGAGATACCTCAATCATACTGGAAAGAAAGATTCTGAGGATGGAGTTATCAAGAAGAGGAAGAGAGGGAGACCGAAGAGAAGACTTATGGATGTGGTGAAGGATATGCAGAAAATCGGGCAAGGGAACAGGATGCAAAGGACAGAGACATGAAAGAAAATGATTTGCTGTGGCGACCGCTGAAAATGGAAACGCCGAAAGAAACTATAACAAGATTTCTTTTTCCTTTTGTGGTTTACAGAGCATAGTGGATTTCCCGAACGATCAACGAACGATACTGGTTCTGGTCAATAGCATTCCGGCTCCACGACCAGACATCCATTCGGGGTCAACGGTACAGAAAAACGGAGGGTGTGGTAGCGAGGTCAAGAAAGGAGTGTAAGCAGGATTGTGTGTACTGAATTTGAAATGTACCAGGGAGGCGTCTTGTTCCCTGATGATAAACGCCTAAATTTTATATAGTTATTTTACAATGATTTATAATCACTTTGGTTTTGAAAAGCAAAAAAAAAAAAAGAAAAAAAAATCAAGGAAAGACATTATGAAATACGTGGCATTTACATTCATCACCTTATTTGGTGAAAGGTTTATTATAATAGTCTACTTATATATGTATTTACTTTTAAAACCTACGTTTCTTGTTGACCCGTGTCCACAAGTTTCCAGCTATAAATGCTCCAATCACACGAACAAATAATATAGTCGAGCGCCCTCTTGCCGTAGTTTAATTTCTTTGAAAAGGTGACGCTTGTAAAATTTTGTCGAATAACAAACAATTTTACTCAGTTGGCATATCACCAGACCAGAGGCGGCGCAACGTTTTTTTTTATCAGGGGGACGAGGTCAAAACTCGCTCATATACCCCACCCCGGGGACCCAACCAGATATCGAGATAGGGAGGTGCTTAACCCGATTAGAGTTCGACAAGCAAAAAAAAAAACCGTATTGTATAAATTTTGAATGAATTGGGCCTTGAAGGGGATTTTCAGGGCCATAATATATTAATATTTATCATATAACATGCTGTTTTAATTGCTTTATACCTCTAAAGGGAAGTACTCCGGCACCAAAGTGGCAATCATACCCACAAAATAAAAGTCTTTCTGATTTTGTAGTTGAAGTGAATTTCAGGGGAACAGTCCCCCTTTGTTACCACTGGGGGGGGGGGGGACGCGTCCCACCCATCCCCCTCTTACGCCGCCCATGCACTATAATCTGAGAGTCAAATCAAGCAAATGTTGAAGGCTTTCAAATACCTAGATTCAGGCATAATAATGTTGCTTTAAAACAATTAATTTTTTGCGAGGGAGGCGAGCAACTTACGCTGGTGGCCGATCGGAAGAAAAATAAATCGTTATATTACATGTTAAAAGCCACATTAGAGGCCATGAAAATGTCCGCTTCTCACATTAAAATGCTTTTTAAATGCTTTTGGAGTGTACAATTTGTATGCCCATGGGGATTAAGACTTGGCGATGCCACGTTAGATTTTAATAAAACAAAACTAATAGAAAGAGGTGTGGGTACAGAAACAGAAACCTCAATAGATGCTCTCTGATGGACGTCTAGAGGCACAAAGTGCACAAAATGATTTTTTTTTTCGGGTTTAAAATCATTCTTCTTGCTTAATCAGCTGATAGCAAGAGGTGTGGGCCCAGAAAAAATCTCTATAGATGCTCTCTGGCAGACGTCTAGGTAGATTTTTTTTCGGGTGCCACCATTCTTCTTGCTTAATCAGAAGAGTGGGTAAATACCTCATTTTTTGAGCTAAGAATAAAGCTTATTGAGCGTATTGTAAATATAATTTTGACTTATAGTAACGGTACCCTTTTATCTATACTATAATTATAAAGGTAACATTTCGATTATTAAGAGGCCTTATGGAAGATATCATAGCCTAGTAACATGGTTACAGTATATAATTTGCACTCTTTGTTCATATAATGCCGTAGTATAGTCTTACAAGACATTCCTTCTTTTCTCATCAAATTCTATTTATAGCATCGAAGTTCTTTTGAAATGTGCTTCTTTTTTTTCTGAAACCCCAAAAATGATGTGTTTTACGGAATGAATGCTCTGACTGATTGAACCGCACGCAGAAGGCATTCCTTACCGCCACATTCTCCCGACACCTCAACTTCCGTCCGAGACGTTAACAATAAGTCAAGGTTAGTTATTCCCTCTCCGCTAAATAAGGTAAACTCTATCAAAACTAACGATCAAGATTTTAAAGATAATGACGTCATTCTAATCCCTAAACGTCTAACTACAAACATTAAGCGGTTCGGCGAAGAGCGCCACCTCTCAGGGGAAAAGTCATCTTTAATATTTGGAGATAACGTTGGTTTGGCACTAAGCAAACATGCATACAATACCTTTTTATTTCGCATAAAAATAGAATTTACATGATTCAGGCGATAGTACATGATTCAGGCGCTAGTAATCGGCAAATATTGGACCAAATAATTGCACGCGATTTTAATTATCACACTCAATTAAACAAACAAATACTGAATATAATAAGTAAACCCATTCCTACACTGGGTGTAACGGAATTCATCACTAATGAGTGGAGAAGGTATCGATTGTTGAATAACCACTTAACCGTTATGTACACGTAACATAATACGCTCGTTTTTTATCCACATTTCTTTCCATGATATACCGTATTTACTGGAAGTAGCCTAATAGTCACTTTATTAGGCAATTATCCTTTTGACAATTAATTTATTACACCAACCGATAAATTATTGCTAAAATTTTAAATATGCGTATACGGATTTAAAATTTACAATAAATTCCTTACATTACAAATGATCATTAAAACAAATACAAAAAAAAAATAAATACAAAAAAACAAAAACACATGTTGCGCTTTAATAATTTATTTTGTGTTGCACTAAACCACTCATGAGAATTGAAAAAAAAATGTCAAAATAACAACATCAATTATAATTTTGTTAGTGTGCTATGCCTGAAAAATGTGTCTAACCGACCACCAAATATAGAGTATGAAGATTTGTTTTCAAAATTCCATTAATGGCTAAAATTATTCCAAGTTAGACTCTATGAATTTAAAAGGCCAAATGAGGCCTACAGTGAAGGAGGTCTACTAAAAAATAGATCGAGCGAATCGAATCTTCAAACAACACAACTACTTCATTTTAGGTCTATAGGCTAATTTAAATAATTAATCGATTTTTAAAAATGATTTAGTTATGATTTGCGTCTTTTTGATGTTAAATTCAGCAGAAACAACGCCAATTATTTGCAGGAAAATGTTTTGTTTTATTTATGTACAGAATGCTACAATAAAAGATTTAACAGTGTCGGGGCTTTCCCGTAATATTTCGAGTGAACCAAGTTATTAATTACGCATAAAATGTTTTATTATAATTGGTTCAATTTTTCGTACAAGATGGTATTTAAAGTTACGCATGAAACTACTCTTATAATGCATACCGTACTGATTTCGAAAAGAAAAAAAATTCTCGAAAAGAGGTCATTTGAAAACCCTACATTGGGCGTCTTTTTCGAGATAGCTTTCTATTCAAGACTTACCTTTACAAAATCAATAGGGGTTCTCTTCGAACTGAATAATGTAAATATTTGAAATTTGTAGTATAAAAATTAAGATTGGATGATTGATGTTTGAGAAAAGAAATTTTGGTTAAAAATAATTGGGATATGTCATGGCAAAACCACCTAGTAGCAAAATTTTAAAAATAGAGTTAATATAACACTTCTTACAAACATAAAGTTAATTAGGAAAATCGGACATTTAGAGCTGAAGTTATTAACCAAATTATACAAATAATTTCATTGTATTTCTTTCTATTTACTGTTTTTTATTTGCTTATCTCAATAACTTCCTGCGCAACAACGCAGTAATTTCCCATGACATGGAATACCTTGTCCAGTAAAAAAATAAAATGTAATAAAATGTTTAAAAAAAATTCTATTGTCGTTTTTGCATTCTGTGAATCTGCATGAAAATATGGCTTGAAAAGAAGCCATCTAAGCCTATTTAGAAAAGAAAACAATTGTTGTTTTTTTAATGGCTTTTTTTAGATGGGCTTCTTTTCGAGATTGCCTTTGTTACACCTGTTTTGGACTGATAATTATACTATAGTATAGGGTCTAAACGCGCCACACCGCATGCAGTGGCGGCGCCAGGAATTCTCCGACAGCAGGCCACTGCACCCGACAAGGGGGCACCGGTCCTCCGACGAGTTGTGAAAAGTTAAATTTCGAGGTGGGCGTGTCTCCGGTTTTCAGTCTGACGAGCAAAAAAAAAACAAAAAAAAAACGTTATTTGCCATGTTTTTCGTGCTTTTTTAACCCGTTTTGGTGTCGGGGCCTTGACATTACCCTACAAATCCCCCGACGAAACCTTTACTTTCATCCCGACGGGGGGGGGGGGGCAAA
>JAOTQE010144279.1:0-11539 GCA_025631205.1 Nesometra sesokonis | reverse complement strand
CAATTTGAGCCTCAAATTTTGAAAAAAAATAAGAACATTGAGCCTGAGCAAAATTTTACTGGTTCTTATAAAAAAAAAAGTACCGTGCTCTGTGCGTCCAACGGTAGGCCAGTCCAGACACTGCAACCAAGATTAGAAGAATTACAACGTTCTTGTTTATAATATGTATGTTTCTTATACCGTTTGATTCTTAATGAATTTAATTCCAAACACAAGAATCTATTTGACGATTTGAGTGAATTGAACGATCTATAACCACAACTATTAACACACCCACCACTTTTTACACTGAACCTAACAAAATTATTGTGTGGAATTAGGGCAAACGTAATTTCACATTACTTGACCCATGCTCATGTCTCATCTTCTGTCATACTTCAAAATCGTATAATTTCATGGTTCGGAAGCAGTGCAGAGTGATCAGAAATGATATGTACCGTACCATTGACGCCATCAACTCCTGTCGATTTGCCAAATGACAGCAGAAACCTTCAATAGGAATGATGAATAACCGAGTAACTTATACAGACCAACGGTCTACCAGTTCATTCACTCCAAAGAGTCTGATTAATCCGTTCATTTGAAAACTAAATCGTGTATGTTACAATAGGAAATTCGCATTACTGTATGTGAATGATCTTTTTAAAGTCCTGATTTCATTTTCGTTTTTTACAATCTCAAGATATTAAAAACAATATAGACACAGCTGTGCAAAAAAAAAAGCCGTCAAAACGATCCGGACTGATGTCTGCAGAGACGTCTAGAAACGGCCGTAGTATCGGGAAAAGAGCCCACCGGATACACACACATGCCTACGCTCGTAGTTAACAGGATTGTCGGGTGCGAACGCCGCAGGTGTGCGACTCCAATCATCCCGTATATACAATCTAGTGCCATCGCACATGTACCAAGTGTAGCAAGTAACTATTGGAAACGACGTCATACACCATCTGAACAGTCCTGAAAGTTCGACCTCGTCCTCTCAACTCAACTAATAGCCTAAGCTTTGTACCTCCTTACACTTAGGTAAAGACAAAAACAATTCTAGCCTGGTAAGATCCATGCGACAACTGGTTGATTGCATGTCGGTATTGGTGTGACGGGACTGGACACAACGAATACATCATTATTGCAATAATTAGGTCTCGATTAGTAGGATATTGAACTTTAATATATTGTTGTTAATAACGTGCAGATCGTTATGAGATGTGTTTATATAATTACAATGTGTAATTAACATCAATTGACTTATTATCACAATGATTAAACTCATGTGTCGTACTATGGCAGGGGCGCCTTTCACAATCAATGTAATTACTGTATACCAATTACCAATGACATAAAATAGGACGATAAATGACGACTGCCTCGTTATCAGAACTACCGGTTTTACATATCCTAGTTTTAGTTAAAAATTAAATTTGTCGCTTTTGAATGTTAACCCTAGACTAGGCCTATATTACGCCTACTGGCGCATGGTCGTTCATCCTTGCCAGATCCATGGCCTAATGAATGTGTGACGTATCCTCTGCATTTAAGGGTACGGCATACCAATCAGAGCATTTTGCTATAGAGTTAAAAAAAAAGATGTTCTGAAAAATAAGATGTTTTTGTTAGAGTCGTAACGGCAGTGATTTTCTTCAAACCAAGAATGTTTGCACTAAAATTGAACTTTTATAAAGTTAGAAATGAGGTATAAACAAAATTCAATATACTGAAAACAGCTTAGTGATTATAGTAAACTAATTTTCAATTAGGTCGATATTATAGTGGTTACAAGTTTGAAACTTGACTCTGAGAAAGAGTGCAATCTTCGATCGTTGTAAATGTAAATCATAATCACCGCTCTTGTTAGACAAACTCACTAAATGAGAAACTGGCGCCGATATAATAATTACTATAATAAAAAGTGTAGTGTTAAGGTGTAACCCCGAAAACGACAAAAACTAGGATAAGCAACAGCGCCACAGCTGCCGATTAGGCTGAGTAAACAAGCAGCATACAGTGCAAGAGGAGAAAATAAGCAATTATGGGACAAGTAGAAGAAACTCAACGGAATTAAAGATAAAGACACCTTAAGAAATTGAACAAGCCTAAAAAAATAGGAAAGGTCTTATGGGGTTATAACGTTTAACAAGTTACAGTTTCTACGATATTGGATCATAGAGTTGACGAAGTTCAACAGGCTAAAATGTCTGCTGTTACCAATGGAAAATATATAACAAAAATATAACAAAACCAATGGAAAATATATAACAAATATATAATAAAACCATTTAAGTTTATTCATCCATATTATTCATATTATTTATTATTCATCCATATCAATATTCAATGATTTAAGTCGTTATTCAAGCTTTTTACATTAAACTTTTTTTGACCTTCAAAATGTTAACAATATCAAATTACGGCTAATATGGTTATAAGCGAATCATTTGCATTAGTTCCAATAACGATTTTAATATTATTCCACAATGGAGCCAATACCAATTCAATAAAATACAATCTATTGCTGTTAGTAGAGAGAGGTCCAATGTCTCGGTTTATATTATTTGTTACGCGTTTTGTTGCAGTTCTATTTTCTTTTATTGTAAATAGCCTATAGGCCTAAGCTTATTTGATTTATTTTCAAACAAACGCCATTGACATCATTATCATCTTTTTATACATTTTGTTTTCTTCTTCAACATAATCATCATAATGGTCGCCAATTTAAATAATCAACCATTAGGCCCTACAATATCATCGGTATTCCAATTTTTAGTAAAATCTTGTTTTCTTATTTCAATTGGAAACTTAAAAATTAATTTGGTCTATCAATATTTACAAATTTCGTTACAATTTTCTCATTGTTTCTGCATTGAAACCTTTTAAAAGTAGGCATATGTTGCTGGAGTTACTGCTTACATTAGACAATTTCAAAACACAATGTTTTTGACAGCACATGTAGCCTATACCTGGATGTGTACGTTAATCAATGTATTTCCAAATAAAGAATAGGCCTATGTCAAATACCTCATCTCATAAGGTAAATACTGTATTAATGATATACATACAGTTGAACCTCCCTGTGCGGAAACTTCTCGTAAGCAAACACCTCTCATAACGGACACTAATTCAAAGACCCGTTGTTTCGTTCTATCTAATCAGTGCATACGTAAGCGGACACCTCCCGTAAGCGGACGCGGACACTTTTTGTCTTAAAATTTAGATTTTGTGTATATTAATTTACCTCCCATAATCGGGCATCCCGAAAAAATTGGTGATTTTTTTGTGCAACGAAAATAAATTACTGTAAAAAATCGTCCATATACTGTAATGGCTGATAACCATATTACTGAAGCAACCTTAAAAACGATAATAAATATTTAATACAATGTAGAATGCGGTGTCTAGAAATTACAGAGGCCATTTGTGTTGAGAATGGCATGTGAGACATAAGGGCGTATACATAATTTAAAACTTTGGCCCTCTATCGGCCAAAATACTCATGGACACCTCCCATAAGCGGACACTTATCACGGACCCGAGGGTGTCCGCTTACGGGAGGTTCAACTGTATCCCCATTTGATTTTAATATTTGAAATATCATAAAAAGTACAGTTAAAGTTAAAATGCATTGTAAAACTGTATTCGGAATTAATGGAGCTTTTAGGTCTAGGCCTAGGCTATATGACACCCAACATGACGGTATGTCAAATTTTAATATTTGACCTTTGACCCGTTTTGGTCACATGACTATTTAAATTATGAATATCTTCGTAACTATTGCTTTGTCGGTATAGGCCTAGGTGTAATGAAATTGATCAGTGTACAATTCCCTTTCCGTTTAACTCTATTTACTATTGTGCAATTTGGATTAGACCGTTTTAGAGGTGTCTACACCTGTTGGTCCCATCCTTCACTGATTGTGTATCGTTTTTTGTGTCTTTTCTATAAATATTTTTATATATAATATTTTATATTTTTATATGTACACCTCAGTGAGAATTTGAATAAATAAAAAAATTTGAATAAATAAACAATGATCCTTTGTTTTTTGTCAAAGGTAGCCATCGTGAATTTCAAAATGACGGCCGAAGGAGTGGTCGAAAAGGGTAACCAACTTTGTTTTATTTAGCATCCCCAAAATGATAGAAATAGCACCAAAAAAAGAAACAATTTTGGTACAAAAATCCTACTCGAACCTCAATTCTGACATGGGCCTAGCTTTCCGTACTAATAATACTATAGCATAATAGTTTCCATAAAACGTTTTGTATTAGAATACTTTTTTTAAATATTAACACACTTTATAAGAATGATCCTGAAATTGCTAAATTGCTAAGAAAAATTAAAGTTGTACATAAAACAAACTGAGCCTTAAAAAATTCAAATGTGCGATACTTTTATTGAAGGGGTATTAAAAACCAAGAAATCAAGCTCTTCACATCTGGTTTCTAATCAGAAGTTTATTAGGGAACGACACAAAATACTCAGCCCAACTTTTGCTAAAAAGCACGATTTCCCCCTTGAACTTGAAGCCGTTCACATAGGCCTATGCCAGGAAACTTTTTTACAGCACAGGTTAAGTATATCCATACAATACAGCAGGCCTAGTAATTTTGTTATTTTTGAAAAGTACGTAAAACAAAATAAGAACAGTTTGAGCCTGTCATTGGCAAAAAAATAGAGCCCGGGCAAAATGTTAGGCCTACTGCTTGTTTTAAAAGGTGTATCCAGGGCATACTAGCTATAACCTAGGCCTAATTGTAGTTTTTTAATACAGACACATGTACACGACTATCAGTTTCAAAACTCACAGTACAAAATTTCAATATTAGTATTTCTGAATACTAAACTATCGTCACAACATAATCACTAGGCCTATTTATTTTTTTTTAACTTTTTTTTTAAAACTCATAAGCATGACAACAAAGTCTCAATTGAATTAAATAGGTTTCGATTCCGAGGATTTGAATCCGACAATTTATATGGTTGTAGTTATAATTACACCACAGATCCTATAGGATCCGTGATTACACTGATGATTATCAGGTATAGTTAATGAATTTGATTAGATCTGTTTTTTTTTTATTGCGCCAATGACCACTAATTCTGCTCCTTGGTGGCGGCGCCGTAGGTTTATGAAAGGGGCTTAATTACAAATTTAATGGTAGTAGGTATTTCCTCGCTATAGCCTAGCCTCCAGTCATTGTTTTGTTGTGGGTTTTTCGTTAATTTTACTGAGCATTCACCTGTACAAGGAACTATTAAATGCTTAGTGATGGCAGGTCCACGGAGAAATCAGTGGTGGGTATTCGCACGATTGTGGTTAAATCCGTGGGTTAAACACCAAGCGTTTTTGAAAAGGGTATTGTGACATCGCCATTACACGATATTTATATAGAAACACAATAAACCGTCCTGATGGGCAATCTCGCGCTAGATTGGGACGTTGATTTCTAATAATGAAACCTAATAATTAATCTGTGAAATGGTTTGGGGTTGATATAAAATGTAGGTCGTGAGACTTTAGGAGCCTCAAATTTCCAGGTCCATCATGTCTCGGTTATTCCATGATCTCTAAAGACATAAAGGCTGTGTCCAGACTATCAAATTTTTTTTGACAAAAAACTTTCATAAACCCATATATGGCAAGGACGTGACCATGTATGGTGATGGGGTGATGTCATCGTGACCATATATAACCCTATAAATGTCAACGATTATTCTATAAAAAATTGATAGTCTGGACTTAGGTTAACGAACATTGCGCATTATACCACTCAATTTTCATAAACAGTGATAAATAAAATAGCACCTCCAATTCTACAGACAAAAAAATCGAAAAATGTGATCACTAAAGTATCAGTAACATACTGCTGACCAGTACTAAATTGATTTTAATAGGGTCAGGTGATGAACAAATTGTACCCAATAGGAACTCCATTTTACGAGAGTACACAGTTATTCTTCCAATTACTTTCTACAACGCAAGCTTTGAAAGTTTCAAATAAGTTTGATTGAATTTCGATCTGGTATTTCTTTTTGTATTTGAAAATGACCACAGATCTGATAATACAGTATTTCTGGGTTTATAACAGTGAATTAAATGAATTTGTTAATCCATTCATATTTGGAATTCTTGCGAACATCGTAAAATATTTGTTTTTGGTCAGATTACCCGTCGGAGTTAACTGCTGCGACCTTTACATCTCTGTTGGGTCAGTCCAATTGTTACAGTATTTATACGTCATGGTTGGTAAAACATGTCTTGCCACCATGGTGGTTCACTCCATTGGCCTGCATTCCACAATGTCAAAACTTTAGCCACGTTGAATACATCACTATTATGACACTCCGACTGACATATCCAGGGCGTGTTGAAAGAGGCGCACGACTAGATTACCCCGTAATCTAACAACTGGTCATCTCATTTCAAAAAACAAATATGGGTCCTCGGAGATACCTCTAATGGTCAACATCAGGTGTTAGTCTCGGCTTAGGTCACGTGAAAGTTCAATTTTACAGCGGTCCATACTGTGATTCTTGGATAAGATTACAAATTAGATTTCAATTGATCGTCTGCTAAGAAGAACAGATGTCTTCAACAGTTATCGCACATATACTTTCCTGCTCTGCTATTGGTTGAAAGTAAGCAGGCAGATGACGTCATGAAATACAGGTATTTTCCAACTTCATGAGCATTAGGCCTATAACTTCATTTAGACATACAACTTCACTTAAGTAAACAAATCCAATTAAATTCAAATAATACGATACATGGAAGGGTGTCTAATGAAATAGGGATGAGAAAGTTCTTAAAAAGTCTGAAGGAAAAAAAGAACGTTGAATATTTAAAGAGGAGCGTGGGGGTGTTACTGAACGGGCTACTGTAAAATAACACATAAGAAATATATAGGCCTAGGCCTAAAAAATACTAAGACAATTGGTGGAGGAACTTTTTTGAAACATTTGGGATCGTTCTGTAATGGGTTTCGGAATTTCGGTGATGGCTTAAGTTGAACTGTGATGTAATACGTACGTTATATTCAGCAAAAATGTGCATTCTTATCTGCTACGGTATTTGGATGCTAAACTTATAATTCATAACGGTGAATATAGGCCTATTTTTTAACGTATTGGCGGAATAATTTAATATATCTATTTTGTGAGGAATGGGAGCATGCTATCATCGCCCTCGGATAACTTAGGTAGGCCTATCCTCGCAGTTGGAGCTAAATAAAATATTATTACGTTATTGATATAAATAAAAATAATTTTAAACAATGTAGGTCTGAACTGGAACAGTTTATAAACCGTAGTATTATATTACACGTTTCATTATGATTCTCGATTAGGTACAAAAATAGTGGTGGAGAAGTACGGTAACATTAATTTGACCTGATCATCGGCAATTTTTTTACTTCCCTTCCCTTTTTCACTTGAAGAATTTAGGATCATGGTTTAAGGAAAAAGAATCCGATTTAGTCATATTCCTATTGTGTGAACGAATCTGTTTACTTCGTAAAACCTCTTTTAAAGTATAAAATCCTGGACGATAACAGAAGATCATGCTTATTCTTTAGCTCCAAATAGGACGCGAGCTATCGATGCTCTCATTTGAATACATTAAGTCAAATATTTGTCTTTTTTTTAATAACTCATCATCGGATCTATCAAACTTGTTTGAGATTAAACATTCAAAATGTGGAAAAAAACAGTGATGATTGTTTTATGGTAACCTGTTATGAATCAAATTCCCACCTAATGTCAATTCCATAATCTAAAATACCAACATGTTGGTGGGCAAATGTCCGTGAAATGACAATTAACAACGGTCACTCAGCTATAAACACGAGTTTCCTCTAATCAGTATTAATGTATATCAAAAGATGTGTTTTAGTATCGATTTGACAGAATTTTAACCTTTGCCTCGATGGCCTTAAATACTTGGACCGTTAGATTAGAGAAACTAATTATTTGTTGAGAAAAACGATGTGTTCTTAATTAGAAAATCCTATTTGGCCTCATAACGCTGTTGGCAGAGAAGAATGACGGGTTAGGCTAAATCTCCATACTTTCTTTAAAAGGTCTAATACAATTGATGAATATTGCGCTTAAAAATGACCGAGTGTGATTTATAGTGATACACATCCAACAATATACTCGTTGCATCTTAGTAGTACCGTTCATAGTCTACATTCCAAGTACTACGGTAGCTTTATGAGTGAAAAGGGGGTCCATTTTAGATCAAACTAGAGTTTAACAGCAATTGCACCGTCTAGCCAGGGTGAAGTACTTTGGTATGCAGGTATCGTGTCCGAAAGGTGGTTTTTGAACAATCCAAGATGGAGGCTAAGCCATGGGACACGGGATGCCCATTTTCGAACACGGTCGGGGTGAGGTAAGGAGTGTAAATTTCAAATTTGAGTACGCCAAAAGAGGTGTTTTTTTTTTTTTTTTTAATCCAACATGGAGCCAAGCCAATGACATGGGGTGGCCATTTTCAAACTCGTCCGAGTTATTTACCTCATAACTCATAACAGGTAATAACTTGGGTTACATAGCAATTCTTTATGGTAAACCGACCTTCTAAGGGTTCTATACTGAAATACCGTACAATACATTCGAAATACGTACTCCCCATCGCTAAACCTAATGCTTTATCAGAGGCAGGGGCGGATCCAGGGTCCGCCGAAAGGGGAGGGGGGAGCGCACTTTTAAATTCCGGGTGGGCGTGGTTCTTAGGTCTTTCCTGACGAGCAAAAAAAAAAAAGGTCATTTTCCCGTATTTTCCTGTTTTGGTGCTCTGGTGCCGTATTTTAGTCTTATGTTGGGTTTATGTTGTTAATTTTGGACCCGGCACACCTAATATAAGGGGGACCCAAGTACGTTTTGACGATAATAGGAGGGCGCGCCCCTGAGAGGTCACACAAGTCAGTGAAATACCGTACAATACATTCAAAATACATACTCCCCATCGCTAAACCTAATGCTTTATCAGAGGTCACACAAGTCAGTGAAATACCGTACAATACATTCGAAATACATACTCCCCATCGCTAAACCTAATGTTTTATCAGAGGTCACACAAGTCAGTGAAAATCTTCAAAATGCCGAAGACTTAAAAACATCCAATGCGTGAGAAAATTGTTTAAATGATTGGTATTTAAAATAGTTTAAATATTAGGTATTCCACCAATAAAACAATTCATTCTGTGTGTCACAACGAATGTGACACACAGGTTTGCGAGTCCTTGAGAGAACGCTCGATAAAATTCTAGGCCGACAACTGGTACGGTACTGTACATTTTCCTTGATAAATGTTATATAGATTAGGTTCGCTTGCTTTTTATAATCTCAATAATTAAATTATACACTTGTATGGAACTAGTGTAGCCCAGTCCTACAAATTAGACAGATCATCAAGGTATAAATAATTATATAGGCTATTCATGGATGAATGAACCAAGAAGTTGGAATTCTCTAAATGAAATCGAAGGAACTATGAGATGACACTGAAACGAAAAACAAAAACTTTCAGTTTTTTTCTGCAATCTATTCGCCATCATTTGATTTGATTTATTTGGTAGGTCTACTCACAAACAAAACATACATTTATAAATACTGTATGTTAATTTTTAATGGAGTCCCAAAGTACAATTTAACAAATTACAAGTGTCACAGATAAAATGTACAAAAATGCAAGTATATATACATAAAAATAAAAGATAGGCCTAGGCTAGGATTAAACAAAAATGGTTAAAAATTGTTTTCACTTTAATAGTTTTTTTAGTTTAATGTTAAGAGTACTACACATAATTTCACAGGCTAAAAGTATTCTGAGTTTAGCTTTAATGGGACCTAGAAGTGAACTTCCATTCTATAGAATGTAAATGTGGCGATACAACATGAAAAGTAGGCCTATAGTAATAATGGCTATCATGAAAATTTCCACAGGGGTCAGTCAGGCGTAATTCACGTCATCCTCCAAATTTACGGCATGGAACCTGAAATTTTATTCAGATTTCTAGCAATACCTCCATAAAACTTGTACTTAATAGGCAATGCAACACTCTTGACAAATCTCTCGGATCAATATTATTAGGCCTACTTTTACTTACTGTACAGTAGTAATGATTCTATAGACACGTACCGTGGCCTATGAGTTACCATATATTATCTATAGACACGTTATCAGGTTTGCTCAGAATTCATTTTGTACTATTTTCTGTGATCTATGAGATAGTACAACCTGTCACGAGAAGCTAAAACAGAAGGAAAATTACAGCACGATATGTATGAAACAGATATATCTAAGAAATAATAACATAATTATTAACATGTTAATCAAACATCTGTGTTCTCTACTTATTTCCGTATCCGTTCTCCGACACTTTCAGAAGTTTATCATTCGCAAATTCAGAAAAAAAAACTTACTACATTTATTTTAAAGAAATAACACATTGGCGAATACAATAGGATAATGCAAGAAGTAGAATACTGTAGGCCATGCCTAATTGTTTACAGACAGAACAATGTTTAGGCCTGTTCATATTCGCTTCTTGTACACTTAGCTAGGTTAATTATCTCTCCAATGTCAACACTCATTACGTTACTCTCACGGGGGAAAACTGAAACGAAAATTGAATTAAAAAGAAAAGTGAAAGATGATGAATATTTAGAACACACGCACTGCGCATGCTTGTAATTTATATTAAAGGAAAGTGTAACAATTATCATACATTTAATTATTACAAAGTAACACATTTAATAAGGTACTCCAGAAATAAATACCGGTTTGTAAAGACCGTTAACCTTATCTCGCATGTTTTCTTGAAAGTTGAAATAAGACCTATCGGGGACGCACATTTTAAAGATGTTTCCTATAGAGGTTTCGTCTTGAAATCCTGAATGCTCCTCTTTTGTGACACTACAGAAATAAATACCGGTTTGTAAAGACCGTTAACCTTATCTCGCATGTTTTCTTGAAAGTTGAAATAAGACCTATCCGGGACGCACATTTTAAAGATGTTTCCTATAGAGGTTTCGTCTTTCTTGAAATCCTGAATGCTCCTCTTTTGTGACATTCATCATACGCGAGTAACACGGGGAATTATAGGCCTAATAACAAAATGAGTCCACAGTTCAACAAAATTACCAGTCAGGTTCTTGTAAGATTTTTATTATTTATTCAAATTGCCCCATAGGTCTATTACATAAATGAATCATAATCAAATGTAATCACAAGTAACATTATAAAATACAAAAATAAACCAAAACTAGAACTGAACTCGTTACTTTGACGAGTTAGCTGATCCGCAGTTGCTTTTAGTTAAATTCACATTTACACTATGATGACGTAGTCAAAATGTAGTGTCAATGGATAAGAAAGGTACTTTCTAGAAAGAGAATTGTTTCAGCCTTAACATGCTAAGATTTAAATGTAATTCGACGAATATTAAAGGAGATATGCTGAAAATTAATATGATCAAATACCATTAAATTTTACTATGTTAAATTAAAATGCAAATATGGCGACGTCACAATGACA
>JAOTQE010144268.1:0-11540 GCA_025631205.1 Nesometra sesokonis | reverse complement strand
GTAACCTATGTACATAATATAGAAAATAGTATATTTTATGAATCTTTTTACAATCTTCGAATACACAGCAAATACAACAACAGTATTAGCGCGAAGTTTATAGCGCGAAGCTTTCATAAACTTACCTAATAAATATGCATAACGTTCAGCTAGGTGACGAAACGCTTTCCTGATACATTATTCATGATTCGCGTGAGGAGGTCCGCTAAGAATAACTCACCGACCAAGACGGTGATCTAAAATCAGAAAGGTATGGTGATCCTCCTGCTATGGAATGCATGGGTGCCTTTTAATCATCTTTTACGAATTAAACCGAATCATCGTCTTGAACCAAGACTAACACAGGGCCTATAGTTTATTGTCATTGTGTAAGAAGGCTTGTTACTGGGCCGCAAACCTGTCATTCCATGATTCACCTGCTTGTCCATATGACATGAATGCAATTGCAGATATATACATAAAACTGATATCTAATAACCAATGTTAATAACAATTTATAGGTATTTACACATTTTTCACCTTGGGATTAAAAAGGCACCATAAAAAAGCACATGTACCATAGATATTGCCAGAGGGGTGGGGAGGGTACAAATGCCCCTCTCTCCAGACCAATGAAAAAGATTAATAGTGACCAGTAGGCAGTGTACATTTGTCTCCATGTGGATGGCTGGCTACATGCACTATTGTGTAGTGTCAAACAGCATATATCCAGGGGTGGGTGCCCATGCGGGCTTGGGAAAGGGCATTTCCCAATTTCTCTGGAACCCTGAATCCGCCCCTGGTATCTGCACCACCAGTACCACTGCTTGACATTAGAGTTGGTAAGTTTGTCTTTCCACCTTTACTAACTTACATGTGAAGGAGATACGGATCAAATGGAAAGAATGAATCCAAAGGGTTCATGTTGGTCAGCTGTGATGATGTCCCACAGTCTGCCTGTCTAACGACTGGAATGATAGCCCGGTTGTTACGTTCAATTACTGTATAACAAAATGCTATTTCATGGATTCTGTGAAAATAAAAGGAAAGTACAAGTATGTTAATACAGGGTTGTATTTAGAGGGGTATTTATAAGCCCCACCTAAAATTAAAGATCATAGGGAAGATTATAAATAATGAAGGTGCAAGGAGCTAAATGGTCCTTTATAGCATTCAAGTTTGGGCTTATGTACAAATAACACGCCTTTTGAAACAGACCTCATTATTTTGGAGTGAGCAGGTGGTTTTGGAAATGTCTTTCAGGCACACATATTGATGCCAGTAGTGAATAATAATATAATAATAATATAATAATAAAATAATAATATAATAATAAAATAAACATTCTTAATACAGAATCTTATAAAATAAAATGCCACAGGGCATTTTGGGTACAAAAATAAGAAGCATAACAAAAAAATATTGCTTAAAGAAATTTTCTTAATTGAATTTTTTTTATAAAGGATGTCACAGAACCTGCCTCTTTCATAGGCATGGAGGGGGATGTTTAACTAAATGTCCGCTTATGGAAGGTGTCTGCTTACGAGAATTTCTGCCGATAGAGGGCCTAAGTTGTAAAATGTATACGTCCTTATGTCGCACATCTCATGGCCTTCCAAAAAAAAATGGCCTCCCAAATTTCTAGACACGTCATTCTACATTTTATTAAATAATATTTATCATTTTGTAGATTGGTTCAGTAATCTGATTTCCTGCCATTACAGTATAAGGACGATTTTGTACAAATTTTGTATTCATTGTTCAGAAAAATCAATAAATTTTTTAGATGTCCGCTTATGAGAGGTAAATTAACAAACAAAAAATCTACATTGTCAGTGCCGTAGCCAGCACGAGGCAGACGAGGCGGTCGCCTCGTCTGAAATTTTCAAAATTTGGCTTTTTAAGGAGAACTCACACTCCGACTTCCGACTGAGGGTTCCAATCCCTGAAATCCTACGTGACCCCCAGACTTTGCCTCGTCTGTTTTTCAACTCTGGCTACGGCCCTGATTGTAAGAAAAAATTGTCAGCGTCCGCTTACAGGAGGTGTCCGTTTGCGAGAGGTACCAAATGCACTGATTAGGTAGGAAGAACAAACGGGTCTTTGAATAAGTGTCCAATATTGGAGGTGTCTGCTTACGAGAGGTGTCGGCACAGGGAGGTTCAACTGTATAGCAAAACAAATATTATTGAAGATTTTACCTGGTAATTGTTGCAAACATGTTAACAACTGTTGGTAGACAAACTTTTAATGGATTTAGTCGGCTTGTGATGATCCGTTCCAGGTTTAATCCCTTGGCATACACTAATCCCTTCTCACCTTCAAGGATTAGTTTATGTCGAAACACAAATGTATAAAAAATTGCCTATGGGCAAAAAAAAAATCAATGGTTACTCCTAATGTAATATAATAATGAGCAAATAATTGCAAGAAGATTATCATCTTCTGCGAGTTGTATGGCCGAGCAGATAAGGCAGAGGAACCGTGAGCCATAGCAATAACAACAGCATGGGTTCGAGGCCCGCTCGCATCATGGTTCTGGTGGTGGAACAAGTCTTCTCGGATAAGGACTATAAACCGCAGGTGTACAGATACGGCTCATGTGTACTATAAAAAATCCAGTATATCTTTCGAGACAAGTAGGGGGATATTGGTCCATTCATCCCCTACCGTGGGCAGATGAATGAGTGCCTGTATCGGGCAGCAGGACATGACATGACCCTTAGGGGCGTAGAAAGCCATATGAATGTGTAACATCTGGTCCACAGTGCCTTGAGACTCTACTGTATAAGGGGCTATATAAATCAAACTACATTACATTACATTTTCACAGCCAATGCTGTGATACAATTTCAACTGTGTGCATATCAATTAGTACATGAGAATCCCATTGTGTCTTGCTCAAATTAAATTTCATTTTTGCCTACAGAAACAAAAAAGGTATTCGATCAATTTGCTGAATCCCACTTTGTTGAAACCCAGTCGGCAGACAATTAAGGCTAGGCCAGTCGGCATTCTGAGTAGGTTTCGGCAAACTGGTCTAGACTTTATTTTAAAGTAGGCCATCCATGACAAAACCACCAAGTTGTTGCAAAGGAAATTATTGAAAAATAAGCAAAGAAACATCAGAAATTATAAAGAAACATGAAGGCATTTTTTTTTTTATTGGTCCTTAACTCAAGTTACAGATGTCCGATTTTTAATAACTGACCCCTTATTTCAAAACTAAAAACAAGGGTAATATGGTTTTAAAATTCGCATTTTTTAATTTTTATACTTGGTAGTTTTGGCACGACTGGGCCAATTGCTTATTGCAAAGGCCTCTAAACACTTCCACAATGTTGCAACAATAATCAGTATGTATGGCAGATGTACCCTCCAGATATGCACTTATAATTCTGGGTAGAGAGAGGAACTTGGAAAAAATGTCTGACCCAAGAACATAAACAACTATGGAGCACAAGTATAGATAAGGAGCCTGCAATAGCTGCACCAACTATTCCCAATCTGATGAGGAAACCTTTAAGAACCTCTATTCTTTCTTTCTGTATAAAAAAACAATAAAAATGGAAGCAAGCTGTCCACCAACTGAAGTCTTTATAACTTCTGCAAGTGTTATATGAATTTAAATTACATTTAATATAGAGTTAAACTTGCCTAAGTCGAATCCAAAATGGCATTGAAAAAAAACTGACTTAGAGAAAATCTGACTTAAATATAATTTGAATTAGGCAAATTCAACTTGCGCAAGTTTAAATGTGCTTTATAATGCGTTTGATATGGTATACATTACCTGACAAACTGAATAGAATGGACCATGAAGATTGACGTCCGCATAAGATCTTGTACTGCCGTCTTGACAGTCAATGTAACGGTGAACCCAAGATACCATTACATCTAGACCTGCTTTAATTGTACTATTAAAAAAAGACATAATAAACATTTTTAAATGAAATAAATTTAGGGAATACGCCAAACATTTTACAATTTTTGAGAGAATTAATATCTGCTTCGGCTTTTGCCAATTTTTTATTCAGTTTCTCGAACTGTCGACAATGGTAACCTAACTGGATGAAGCAATGTTGTTAATAATACAGCCAAATTTCTGTGGAGAAAGCAGCACACACATTGCGACATTGCTTCATCCAGTCAAGTTACCATTATCAACAGTTCGAGAAACTGAATAAAAATTGGCATAAGCCGATGCAGATATTAATTTTCTCAAAAATTCATTATTGTTACTTAGAAAGGAGGAAAATTATAGAAATATCTCAGTTCAGAATAACCAAACACAAAATGAACAGAGACGAAAGCAGGCATAATGATTCCCCACATCTTTGATGAACATTGGCACAATGCAGAGTACGGATCAAAAAAACTGACTGGTCGTGCTATTGCATACAGTAAATAGTTGCAGATTCTTCAATGAAACAGCACCTGAGACTGTGAACGAGCAGTTCATAAAATGCTGTTCATTTTCACCCATTTTATTGGTTGAACTTCTTTTCACAATTTTTTTCTTTGCCAATCACTAGTTGAGAACTACTTGAAACTTTTCCAAAGTATACCAAGTCTCATTACAAGGCTTAGGGAGTGACGGTGTTAGGTCATGGAAAGAAAACAAGTGTGTGGCAAGATTCAAACCTGGAAGCTCAGTGTTAAAGGCACACCAACCACCAAGCTACAGCACCACTCAACATGAAAGGATAACTCTCAAAACAGTAAATCTTCACTAAAATATTTTACAAATAACTTCCTATGTATGTGTATTATCTCGTCGGAAACCCAGTATATTTGACTCCAATTTTCACACTTTTACAGTGTATCGGTCAAAAGTTTGTAGGTATACATAGTCTTCCAATCGGCTTAGTTTGAAAACTACTATTGGGATTTCACTGGTTCAAGCGGATATACATTCCAGTATACATATTCTTTAAAATGATGCCAAATTCATTTCTATTGGCATAGAAACAGCGTCAGAAATCTTTATTTTCTCCACCATGAATTAATCAGTAGATGTTTTGAAGACTGTAGAAAGTATAGGGAAATTTCAAAATATGCTGCAGATTTAATTCGCTTGTTTTCGATCAGGTTTAACTTATCCATTCAACTTTCACTAGTAAGTATATATTTCAAATTACATATCAATTTGAAGTGCAAGTATTGAGGGCACTAATGAATATAATTTTATCTTAAATAATTAAACAAAACGTGATATTTCATCGTAAAAACAATCGAGTTTCGTGTACGAATCGACTAGCGTAGCCATATCTGCACGGTCTTCCTGCGTGATCACGGGCACGCTGCGAGTATTCGAACTCTGATTGGGTAAAAGCGTACCTTGCATAAACAAAAGAAGTCGGTAACGTATTCACTGGAGCATGAACGCTGCGCGCACTACAATTTGCACGGAATTAAATTGCACTAAACTGAGTCAAATAAAATTGATATGTATTCATTGAAAAATGTAACACCCTCCGACTAGGTAGATCTACCATGTTAAATTACTAGGGTGATTTACCTAGCACCACAGAGAACTATGTAGTATGGTATTATATAATTGCCCTGTCTGTTTATGTTTTTAATGCCTTAAGGGTTTATTCTAAATAATGGCTATATTTTCCTATGTATACTTGTAGAGCATTGCTGACCATTTCCTTGGTAGTATCCCTTGATATGGTAGTTTTTTATAGGGTTAAACCTGTTAACTACTTTTATCTACCTTGTCATTACCATTATCTACCATGTAAACCAAGTTAATTTTTCAAAGGATACTTACACTAACGTCACACATTTTAATCTAGACAGAAGGCTTGCTATGTAAGATGCAGCTGCCTGTCTCATTATTGATGCCGTATTTGGATTCTCAATTTTCTTCCATAGATAATCTAAAAATAGATCCAACAACCCCTGCAAGATGGTAATTTATATTCATTAACAACACATTTAAATATATCATCATCAACACAAATGTCAAAATACTACAAGAATTGTATTTGTTTTCAGTTACATCTTAGTTTTTCTTGTGTTTCTTTGTATCTTGTTTTTTTTTTCTGTATATTAATTTCTGAGGCTACCTAACGCAACCTTTCCATTTTTGGAAATGCCCAAATTTTTTATCAAGTATAATATTTCTATTTTTGTTTACATATAATGTAAAAAAGGAGAAATATTTTTTTTAATTTATTTTAATTATTGGTACTTTTTTCTTATTTTGTTAAAATGCCTTAGTTTTCAATATATAAATATAATAAAGTTTGACTAACCCAAACTTACAATCTCTCTACAACTAAGAAATGTTTTGAAAAAAAAAATAAAAGCAGACTTTATCTAACAATTTATTTTACAAAAAAAAATCTACATTACAAGAAATAATTATTATTGCTACATATCAACAACCATATTTTTGTAATTGTAAATCAAGTACAATTACAGAATGACCCTGTAAAGAATTGAGCAGTACAGGGTCTGGCCAAATTACATTTGTGATCTCGACAAGACATCCATTTATAGAAATATTGAAGGTATCAATAACTCAACTTAGAATTTTCCTACCATAAGACTCATTTATGGTGTGTTGTCTCCACGCTTCATTAGTTTGATGTAAAGTTTACCATGTAAAATCTTCTCAATTTGATCTCAACTACCGATAAACCATGCATTTGTTGGATCAACCTGTTAATTCCAGTTAGGGCCATATACGACATATTATGATTACAATTGTTTGGATTTGTTGAATCAATCTGTTAATTCCAGTTAGGGCCATATACGACATATTATGATTACAATTGTATTTAATATATTGATAAGCCATTTCGTCCCTGTATAGTTTTGCTTTAACACTTTGAGGTACCATGGGTTCTACCCCAGGTCACCAAGACAAATTTAGGGGTTTTAAGGGATTTAAGAACAACTTAAAATAGATTTTCATGGCTGTATTTTTCAGCAATTGTTGGTTTGAATGTTGTGTAATTGTTTTGGGCCTCCGAAAAATGGCAACATTTTTTGACCTTTTGACCTAGGTCAAAGGCCATTTTCTAAAAAAATTGCAATTTATTGGCATAAAAACAAGAAACCCTTTTTAACTAAAAAATGTCACTAAAAAATTCCCATGGTCATGAATGTTACATGGCTTATCAATATATTGAATACAATTGTAATCATAACAGATCTTAACTACGTGGCGAGACATCAAAAGTATAAACCTACCTGTCGTAAACTGCAGATGTAGAACATAAAGAATTGTACATGACAACAAGCATGCGTTGGCAGGACAACACGTTCAAATATCAACAAAAGTTGGCGATACATCTCCTTAGTAGATTCTATATCAAATTCATCTGAAAAATTGTAAAGGATTTTTGAAAGTTAAATGAAGGAAAGATGTTTTCAAGAGAGATGCAAATTTTAGGAAGTCAGACTGAAGGACAGTTTCTTACAAGAAGAAACAAATTAAACCAAAGAAAACCCTAAAACTACACCCGCCCCTATACAGACTTCAAGAACTATCTGTCTCATTAATTAAGTAAGCAAGTAAGGGATATTTTTTGTTGATTGTTGGAAAAGTGAGAATTTCTTTAAAGTTCCAAAGGGGAATTGAACCCATGCACAAATTTTATTTCTGGTTACAAGTCAACCGTTTTATCCAATTGGCCAACTATCACTTGACAACAGAAGTAAGTTTTAGAAGAAAATAACCAACATTCAGAAACTTGTTTTGTATACACATCCTTCACAGATAAGCTGTGTTTACATAATGAAAAGGATGGTGCCATACAGAGCCAGAGTTCATCGAGATACGAGTACTTGTTTTTTATAGCTTAGAGTTTTTTTGTTATTCAACTCCTGCAATTTGGAGAATAAATGAATATAAGTAATCTACTTTTAATGTACACATAATTATCTTTTATTGACATACAATGCTTTCCTGACATAAAACTTCTGATCATTAAGGTTATATTGCATTTTAATGTTTGAACATTTTGTATTTGCAATGTTTCCATGTTACCAGGTCAGATCATTTTGAGGTCTCACCACAAAATGAGTTGCATTATTGTTCAGATCAATTTGATATAATCTCCAAAACAGGTATCAATTCATATTTTTGAGAAATTTTGTGTTTTTTAAAAATTAATTTTGAGTACTATGGTAATTAAATTTCATTAACCATATTTTTTTAGATCACTTGAAGAAAAATTGTCCTTTTCTGAGATCAGTATTTTATTAATTGTTTATTTTTTGATTACATTGTGGGCGATTTTATCAAAGCAAAACTTCATGCTTATATCTTTGATTTACATATTCTACGAATATTATTAAGTTAAGGTTACAACTTCTCCTACGAATGCCATTAAGTTAAAATTACAACTTCTTTGATATATTAGAATTTACCATTAACTACTTTTTGTTTTAAATTTTCCATGAGTCCCATGTCATGATTAGACCTCACATTTTAGATAATTCCATACTGTGAAGCAGTTATATTCTGGTATAATATACTGCATTTATCACCTAATTATTATTGAATAGTATCTTTCAATAAAACAGGCTAATTAAAATGAAAAAAAATAATTATGCTTAATAAGGAAATTATGAGCAGCAATAAACTTTGAGTCGGTGGATCCAATTATCGTAAAATTGCATCAAATTAGGCAAACAAAAAAATACAATGCATTATCTCTGAGTATGATTGTTTAAATATACTGCAGCCAATATTCCCAAACAAACCCTTTGAAAAACAAAATTTTATTATAAACCAGACTTTTTTTAAAGTCTAAAATTCATGAAATTATAGAGCCCTAAGAGATGAAAAAGAGCAATGCAAATCAAAATGTTAAAATTGTAATAATAATCATGTGCTGCAACAAAACACATATCAAAGAATTTTTTTTTGGCGGGGAGGTTGGTGGAGCGGCTCCGCGACACTTCCTCACCTACGCACCCTTTTAGAAAGTAAACTATATAAATATTAATTTAAAAATTGTTAAAATGAAAAATATTCAACAAATAAAACACAAGAATTGATCACATAACGCGCCCCTGAGGCCATTTCCGGACATCTAAAGACCAACAATTTCCCAGGGAGCATGTTCCAGGACCCCCTACAACTTACTCTCTATAGACCTCCCCCACTTTTCCAAAAGTCTGCCCCTGGGCCTGAACCATTGTAAAAAAAATATATGCTATGATGGAAACAATATACAAAAAATGACCAAAAATCTTCTAATTTTGCAATCTGCAAGATTGAAACAAACTGAGCTTAAAAAGTATAATAGAGTCAACCTTCTCATTTACGAACTTCTCATTTACAAACCTTCTATTTTACAAACACTATTCTCTCAACGACGTCAGTAAAATAATGGTTACTTTTTTGTTTTTCATATTTTATTCCTCCTAGTTCATTTAAACAACTTTGTTTAACAACCAAGAGCACAAAATAACCACAAATAAGTGTTTTGCAGGCCTTACTTGACCATTTTTCATGAACCTTCTCATTTACGAACTTTCTCATTTACAAACACTTTCCAGTCCAAGGGGTGTGTAAATGAGAAGGTCGACTGTACATACTAAAAGTATTGGAATAAACACCATTACGTTGGGATTCAATATTTCAACATTAATAATGTCATCATCAGGATTCAATATCAATGATGAGATACAGAACAATACTGCTTATGTCACAACAATAGAAAACAACAGGTGGCACCCTGTGCTTCAAAAATTATGGTCACTTTATGCCTGAATGATTTTGTAATTATATGTTATGGAATAGGCATCTTGTAATGAGACAATAACTGGGTTCACACTCAGAATTTATCGTTATAATCATTATCATGATGTTCTATATGAACCCACCAAGAAGCTATTATGATCTTCTTTAGCATTTAATCCTTGCTAAGGTGTTCTTCTAGAGCATGATAATTATCAGGATCTTGGGAAGTTTATCATGATAAATCAATTAATAAAATGAATTCAACCAACCAACTTGAATAATAGGTTGTATACAGGTTTCTGCCCAGTCACTGCTGATCATTTTTAATTAAACTCAGCTTCCATTAATTAAGCCAATCAAAATTATAGCAAAGGCAGCTAATTAGCATATTATTATCATGACCTTGTTTTTAATGTGAACCATTTTTACTTAACATGCTAAAGGAAGTCGCGTTAGATAAGCATTTTAAAATTCTCTATGAACATGCCTATTTTGAAATGCATTTTCTTTAAGACTGTACTAATGGCATATAAGTATTTTAATTAATGTTGTAATCAAAATAGGGAAATATTGAAATTAATAATATTATGTGACATTTATATAGTGCTTATTACCAAGGCCTCTAAGCACTTCACAATTATTACCACCAGTCATTGAAACAAACACCCACGAAATACAATCCATTCCTTAATTTTGCAGCTGTGTTCAGTACATAGCATTTGTACCTCCGAGGTACCCACTTATAATCCTGGGTGGAGAGAGACGTGGATAAAGTGTCTTGAATAAGAACACAAACACCCAACAGGAGTGAGCCTCAAACCACCAACCTCGTGACTGGAAGTCTGAAATGAAACCACTTCTCCAACTACTTCACCATTGGGCTTATTTTATACATAATTTTAGTTCCTGGTAACAAGTGAACCATGACTAGCATCACAGCAGCAGCAGTAGTACTGCTACAAAAAGACAGGGTAAAATCAATTGCCCCAATTGAGCATCAGCGTTGGGGAGGCTAAAATCGTCATAAAATTCCATGTACCTAATATTGCTTGTGTCAGAACATCTATAGCCATAACACAATACTTAACAATGGGCTAATTGCAAAACGTAATTGAGAATTTCATCATTAGGAAGACATTATATTGTATTATATGTACCTAATATTGCTTATGACAATATATATCACCATAATAAAATGCTTAACAAAAAAAGCTGGGCTGATTACAAAAAGTAATTGATAATTTAATTAATAGGAAGATATTTAATATAATTAAAAGTCTATAGATCTATCTTCTGGGATTGGAATAAAGATACACCATGTTATAATATGAAAAGATGATTAAAAATCCAGCAGAAAAGAATATGTATTATTACATTCAACTCTCACAAAGCAGACTCTCCCGAGAAATGAATGTTAAGCCGAACCATTTAAAAATCATAAAACCACTCCATTCTAAATAGAGTAGACTCTACCAAAACCAAACATTCAGAAAACTGAACTTCATCTTAAACCAGACATATTCAAAAACATTAAACCAATGCATTGTTGATGCTTCTTGAGTTATTCCACATGTTGTTATTTGTACTTTTTTAAAAGTCATTTTATCTATGTATCTTGTTTTTAAATGAACCAAATAAACTAAATTAAGATTAGTTTTCATTTTATTTAAACTAAATTAGACTCTCTAACTGAACTGTCTCGAAAACCAAATAATATTGAGAATTCAGAGCTCCCAAGTTTGGAGATCCAAAAATAGTGAGATTTATTTTTATCAATTTAACGACCGAAAATTTGAATTTTGGCCAAAAATATGAGCCGTGAATTTAAGAATGTGCACCCCTTTGATGT